>JACXSJ010002018.1:0-60092 GCA_014851325.1 Pentalonia nigronervosa | reverse complement strand
ACACTCGTGTTGCTCACTCTTTTGACAGGACTCGACTGCTTACCACCGACCGGATCCGTTGGAACGGTCCGTACGGGGCCTTCGGGATATGCTGACCCAGCCATCTCGGTCACGTAGACCATCGTGAGAACCGAATCGGTCACACAATCGTATTACCCTGAGTCAACATATTTATATGTCATATATGCAGCCCCGTGTATTTACCACATACGTACATACATATATATGCACACACATACATACACCCATACATACATATATATACATACACGCACATATACAACAATACTATATTAAGTAATAATCAATAAAATAAAAACGAGTATTATACGTATTTTTGGACTATATTGTGTTATATGTAGGACGTCGGTATATTAATATTACGTATAAATAAACAGACAACTGATAAACTATACGTTTAATACGATAATCGGACAAAATATCCTAACTAAAATATCCTTAAACAACATCAATATTTAAAAATTTTAAATCTGTTTTTATAAACAACCTCAAACATTTTTAAATGTCGTTATATTCAAATAATATAAAATAAAATATAAGTTAAAATGTCAAAAAACGCAATATGAAGATTACACTATTTTCTAATAAAATTAGAAATGGCATTTAAAAAATTTGTAATATTCTTACTGCCGTCATTATATTCCTCACAGATATGTTTTCTTTTATTTTTGATCTGTGGTGGTCCAATGGTACCCAGTTAGCGTTATATATTATTAGTTTTCAACAAAAACTTAATATAACTCAACAATTATTGTTCATAACTGTATTATATTATATTATTCTTATTAATATAGGTTTATTAAGGCATATATTTTGATTTTGATATTTTGTTTATATATATTTTAACATAGATTTGTTTAATACATGTGTGATGTGTATAATATACAATATATTAATTGTTTACTGGGTATGTGCAGTAAAAATGCTCCGATTTTCTATGATTTAATGGCAGAAATTTTCATTTGACAGTGGTTTTATCAACTTTTTAATGATTTTTTCCAGATAGTTGTTTCTAATGAAACAAATGACAAAATATGTGCTGAGACTGCAACTAAAAAAAAACTCTTCAATTATTCTTTTTTTATTAAATTGTCGTTTTAAATCGAAAATATATTATTGCGTCATATTTTTATGCCTACTGTTTTGGCAAAAATGATTACCAAGAAGTGTAAATAACGAATAAAGTAATTTATATGATATTACTCAAACATTTAAAATTTAAAATTGTCAAATTATAGATAGTTACTACGAGTCAGTAATATAAATTATGAAAACGAAATTAAATTAATCATTTATTTACTGATTTTAGATTCTAAGTAAAGCGATTAATGATGTAATTGTTTTACGGCAATGCGTGTTTTTTATTTTTTCCATCATCAACTTTTACTTTTAGTTCAGTAAAAATGTATTGACAATTTTGAGGATAGATTATGGTCGCAAATTGGATCTAGTTGTAAACCAATCAGAAAAAAGTAGTTTACACAACACCACACGATAACGGGCAGGTGTGAACCCAACTTTAATTTTTCAGTTGTCATAATTGTTGTTACTTTCGTAATGCAATCTTTCTCATTATGTTCTTAACTATTACTTTATAGGCGATACCCCAGCTTCTTCCGGAGTAATGGGTACAAAAAAAAATCAAAACAAGGTGTGTTGATAAGGTGTCATCCACAATTTCGAGAGTAGATATCTTCTCTATATCGTGGTATCATCACTTGTATGAAAATCTTAATACAAATTTCCATCACTACCAAGATTACTATATGTCCTACGGAGGCCAAAAAATGAACACAATTGGACAATAATACAATAGAAAATTGAAAATATATTATGGTTTAAAGAATAAAATTCAAAATATTATATTTTATTAATGACATTTTTATGTTCTAAATATTTTGCGGGCATGTATTTAAATACTTTTTTATTTTTAAATACAATTATTAATATTATTAAATACTGGTATTTATAAATTTCCTATTTCAATAGAATATATGAAAAATCTACGAGTTAATTCACTAAATTATCATACATAATGCTTTCTATGTGTTACAATTAACAGGCACGTATCTAGGGGATCGACCCTCCCCTCTGAAATTTTTCCGCACTGGTATATAAAATCACAATTCTTATAATTTATAACAAAATAAAAAATACTTTGTTATTATATACGTGTTATCAAAAAATATTTTATTCTATTGGGTACAAAAATGTACAACTATAGAATGGTCGAATTTCAAGTATTATTTTTTCACGAAGAGATGACAGCTTACTCCCTACGCAATGGTCGTATGCGGAATAGAAAAATTGTCGCTTGAAAATATTTTGAATTCGCTTTAAATTCGTTTATTAAGGTAATTAAACCCAACAAAAACATTCTTTTCAGAACTAAACCCATTTTTTTCAATAAATACTAACCGATAATAAACATATATTGTACATTTAACTATCCAAACAGCTTAGTGATTTAATAGTTATTATAATTTTTCAATTACATTTTTATGTAGGTAATTTTTATTCAACAGTTAAACAAATAATTTAGTACAAAGGTAGTTTAATTTTCTTTTTATCATTTTAAAATGCCCAAAAGATCAAGATCTCAACTTTCTACAAATAGTTCCTAGGCAAGGGCATCAAAAATACGTCGTAATGGAGAATCTTCATCAGAAACTGAAAATCGTCTTAAAAGTCATAGAGAATACATGTCGCGATTGCGTGTCAGAGAATCGAGTATCGAGCGTTCACAGCGGCTTGAAGTGCAAAATATTAGAAATATACAAGCTCACACTAGGGAATCGAGCTCTGAGTGTTTCCAACGCCTTCGAAATCGGAAAGAAAGCCAATAGATGTCAACGACTAGAATTCGTAATCGAGTTTTAGCTCATAGTAAAAGATCAATTTTCAGATATGATCCACATAATGATTATGCTCAACAGTCTTTTGTCCAAATCGGCGTCATGAATAAGATATGCTCTAAGTGTTCTGCCAAAAAATGAGTCGATGAACCTAATGGTATGTGTTGTATTTCTAGAAAAGTTAGTCTCCCCGATATTCAGGAGTTATCACAGCCAATAAAAAAATCTTTTGACAAATAATCATTCACTCATTGGATATATTTTAATTAACATACGTAGGTATAATAGCCTTTTTCAAACAACTTTGTTTGGCGCGAAAGAAATTGGAGATACAGTTTTATGCCAACTTTTAAAACAGAGGGACAAGTATATCATCTTATAGGTAGTCTTTTACCACCATTGGGCCAAAATCTACAATACTTGAAGATATAATTTATTTCAAACGCAGATCAGCTATCGTTGCGATCAAATATAGCTCCAACGTTAAAAATTGATTTAATTAACAATCTACAGACTGCACTGAATAGCCATAATATATACATATGAAGTTTTAAATAAAACTTAGAACATAACTCTTCGGATAATTTAAAGTTAATTATTCACACTGATCGCCCACCGCAGACAGCACACCCGGGTAGATGTAATGCTTCAGCTATAAATGAGGTAGCCGTTCTCTTGGTTGACGAAGAAAAAGGACCAAGGAGTAAGTGTTGCACGGGGGGGACAGCCAACTTGAAAGTGTCCTTGAGTTACACCGATCGAATGATCTACTACAGTATTTCTTAATGTTCGTAATGGGAGAAGATCGTTATTATTTGACCATTCCTCAGCAAGATACAGCGCGTAACAAAACTATGACATGCATGCAATTTTATGTATTTAGGTTGATAGTTAGAGCTAACTATTTTAATCTATTACATTATTACAAGGACTTATTTAGTCAATATATTATTAATATGATCACAAAAATGATATCAGAAAGATTAAATTACATATGTCGTAATCAACAGACTCTGGGCTGATGAATACATTCATTTCAGAGACGCTTTAAATTAAAACGCAAATGTTGATCCATCAAATATCGTTCAATGCGTAATCTTACCATCTTCATTCATAGACGTACTAAAATTATTTATGAATTTATGGTTTTATCTTTATAAATTTTAGTGATTAAATCTCTTTCAACATTAATAACTGACAAATTTGTAAATTTTGGTTGTGCATGCTTGTCCTAAGCCAATTCTTTAAGTGGCGCATACACGAAAACGACCTTTCGATGTAGTGAGTTAACTAAAATTAAACTTTCGTCCAAAATTAGTACATAATTTCTTAATCTTAATATAAACAATAACCTATAATATATTTTATTATTCTAATAGGTATGCATTATTATTGTTATGAAAACGAACAGTGTTAGAAATAAATGTATCATATGTCTATGAAATAATATTATAACCAACAAAAGTCGATGATGTTACTAAAAATTTGGGGTTGCTGATATGAAATTTAAGGGTGCTAAGCACCCCCAAGCATCCCCTCTCAAATTGTGCCTATGCTCTCACATTGGCGGAAGTGAACTTATTTACATATTATTTGTAAAATATAAACGAAGTAAAAACAATAAACAATGGGTGATTGCCATAACAATAGCAAAAATAATTTTTAATTAAATGATTAATCAATGATAAAGAACAGACATAAAATCGTATAAGAATAACACTGCAATAACCACATTTCTTATCATTGTTTTGCACAATGAAATAAACATTACAAAAGCAACTTTAATACATATATATATATATATACGGTACCTATCTATTAATATTTAATAATGCAATTTTGTTAGAATTTTATTGTAGTATACATAAATGTTAATATTTATTTGTTGCCTAATATTCAAATGTTGAGATTATAAATAGCGAAGCCTTGAATAATGTGGCTATATAGGTACCTACAACCAACCTAAAATACGTTCGCATCGGCTATAGACGTAGTATGACAGATTAAAAATATACGAGGTATCTATTTGAAAGTCAAAATTGTAATTTTTTTACTACGCACTTAACTCATTTTCGTAGCACCAACAATTATTTGTAGTTTGAAAAGATGACTTTTCTATTTTTTTTTTTTAATTTTCCCAATATAGTTTTTCTACTAAGTCTGGGTAACGTAATATAAAATATTTTCAAATTATATTTCATTAAAAATACAGGATAGCTAATTTTGATGTGACCATATGAGATGTGAGATGATCCAATATAAACATAATATGAATCCCAGAAAAAAAGAACGAAGATGAAAAATATATAACGATAAAAACATGAAAAAATATTTTTCTTTTGAAAAATGTTGTTTTTAATGACATATAATTATGTGAAAAAAATATTTTTAAAAAAGTTAAAACTATTCAAAGTAATGAGTAATTCATAATAAAATGATCACTTTATATATTTAATATAGTTTTTAAAAGTATTGAAATAATTTAATAATTACATTTTTTATATGTATAGTTTAACTTGTATAATATAGAGCAAAATAACTTTGTTTACTATGGACATGTCGTAGGTAGATATTTTTATTTTTTATCTTTATGTATTAGGTATTATTTAAGTAAACGAAATTGATTCTGTCGACAGTCACCAATGTGTTAATGTGTTACAAATATTTTTTTTATCCTGGTGTAAATTTTTAGAAACAAACATTTTTAAACCTAATAAAGGCGATGAAAAGATGGATTTGAAAGATACACTTATATTCCTGAGTACAAGGGTAAACATTATTGTACTTGTAAATGTTCGACAAAAAATATAATTAATTGTCTAACTAATTTGATATCATTAATTTATTATTTTTTTTATGATAATAAATAATTTATATTATAAATATGAATTTATAATTATTATTTTAAATATATTAATATTTTTTAAATTGTTGTTCTTTTTTCCACGGTTTTTTTTTTACCGATACCTCCTAATATACATAGTAGGTATGTATATTCCATATACATTCATGTGCACAAACGCACCGACGTTCTACGAAACAACATAAATGCTCTTCTGGTGATACATAAAATATGATGTATGTTACACCGTAATCCATAATACATTTCCAAAATCCCTTTATGTCTCGTTCAACTGATCCTCATTAATAGTTGATGACACTAAAATTATTCTATATAACAAGGATCAAACGAAATCTACACAGAAACCAATCACTCATTAGTAAAATAAATCTCAAGACACATAGTCAATGTCAGTATGCACTTTAATATATTTTAGTCACACAAACGATTATAATAATGTATATTGAGTTTTTCAAATATTCAGTTATAATCACAGGATTTATTATTTTCTTCAAATTCATTTCGGCTAACAATTGGTGTCTAAAAATGACCCATAGTAGTTACGAAAATAGGAATTTTTAAAACTTATATTCATTTACCATTTAATCATAGTATTTAAATTATAGTCGGTTCGCAATTGGTGTCTGAATATGACTTTTATCATAGCTACGAATGATAACCGTAATAGCGATCGACGACTTCCAAAAAAATTAATAACATTGTTAAAATTACATGTACAATTTTCGTTTTTACAAATGGTAATAATTCTTTTTATATCGATATCAAAAAAAATCCGTCAAGGCTATAATTACGTGCAGGCATACGGGGTAGTTCAATTATTTTCATAATTCAATAAAATATTCTTATTTCTTTTATAATATTCGATCACGATAGTCAATAAATTTTTCAAGAGCTCAAAATTGAAAATAGTACAGCGATAGCGTTTGTCGACACCAAATAGCAACTACAAAAATTACACATGGAATTTTCACCGGATATGTAATTATAGAATTTCCTATACACCATCAAATTTTTGAAATATGTTGACTTTTTTAGAACTATTTTTACAAATAAGTAAATTATGATTTTTATTAGTTTTTTATAAAACTAATGTCGATAAAAATTTTTTGCTGTGTCAAAAAACTTGAAAATTTAATACAAGATTCCTCATAAGTTTTTTTTCTTTCAAAAAAAAAAAAAAGGCAGGCAAGTGGACATCACTCTCCTGCACATTAGGTGTCATGTGGATCACTGTTGTGGCTGTGTTAAATTTGAATTCAATATTATATACATAATATTTAACAAATAATAATAGCAATAATATCATAAAATATACTTTGTAATATAGGCTGATAGACCATTTTCGCTCAGAATCATTTTTCGTAGGTATACAATGATTTGATACCATCGAATTCAAATTTAACATATCCATTACAGTGACCCACACAATACTTTATGTACAGCAGAGCGGTACCTACTTGCCCAATTTTTTTTTTCTTACGAATATTATATATTAGCAACTATAATTTACCTACATTTAATATAACAATAAATATTTAAAATTTTTGTGAGTCATGATAAATGTATTATTTAATATAGGTAGATATACCAATATGTGTTGAAAAGTTCATTTTTTATTTAAATAGTATTTCTGTTAATACCATATACTATAAATTTTATCAAAAACACTACACCGTTTAACACGTAGCGGGGGTAGTATCTTTCTTTTATATTCATTACAAATCATTTCCATACGTGTGCTCCCTTCTTTCTTTCAGTATTTGTATTCGATTACTGGAAAAAACAATCATTTTTCGTAGTTTGTCAGAGAATTCGTGATCGGTTTTGTGTGGCATTACATTTGTGCAATTTGCGTGTGTGGCCTCTTAAACATTTTACTTACAGGAAAAAAATGCATATCCTGCACGTTTGATCTTATTACATGCCAAGTTAATAATTAATAATTATAAAATTAAATAATTAATAACTAATAATTTATTGCACACATAACGTTATTACCTATATAAAAAAAAATATTGCGTTATGTTGCAAAATGTGGCATTAATAATTTAATAGATAGCTGAAATGGTAGAGATAGATACTGTAAATTTATGACTTTTTATGAGTCATCCATCATTACTTATAACCAGATCCCGGATGTATAGTGCTCAGAATATCTATAAATATAAAAAAATATGCGTTTATGACTTAAAAATCACAAGAAATGTCTTTAAAAAATTAATTTGACATTTTATTTGCAGTTTTATTATTTGGTATCGGTGTTTTTCCAGGTTTTTCAAACATTGATACGAACCCCGTAAAAATCACAAACAAGTTTAAAGCACTTTGCATCATATAGATACGCATTTTATTTCAATAATCCGATACCAAACGCACACGTATACGCGGTAACGGTAATGATCAATAGTCGTTATAAGAACGTGGACTGTGGTATATACCTAAATGCAATACTTGAATTGGAAAAAAATTAGATGGGATGCAAAAGCATCAAAAAAATGTACGTACCTAATAATTTTAAATGTCTTATTGATTAGAATATAACTAGAAAGGGATAAATAAAAATACATAATAAATAAACGCATAAATATTTTCTAAAAAAAAGAGAGACTCCGTTCCCTCGCTCCCCCTCCAATTCAAACACTACTTATATGATATATTTTCCATACTAATCTACTACTGATCGAAACTAAAAGCGCCTTCCTCGATTTTACATTTGTGGATCCGAGACAAATGGGGATTCGGAGCGTAAAAGGAACTTAGATAAACAACTAATATTTAGACTAAAACCGTTTATTTGACGGGTCATAAGCATGCAAATGACACAATTAAATATCATTAATGTATTGTTAAAATTTACAACCTTTGCGACTTAGACGCGTCGTCACGTCGTACGACCACTACGTCCACGGTCAGTGGTTGCGACTATACTATTTTATCATAATATAATATAGACATTCAACACCGCGCCATTCGCCCAGACCAGCGATTTATCTGCGATCGATATCATTATCTAGCCGGGCAGTCGGCGGTCAGGTTTATGTAATGACATTACTCATAATAATAATAATAATAATACAAAAAAAAAATTACCACATATTTATTCCTTGGTTTATGGTTTTTGTACTGTATGATATCTAACAACTGTTTGCGCGGTATTTTGCTATGTACAATGAACCGGTAGAAAGCGTGTGATAATTGTCTATAATCTACAATTTTGGTGTCGAAGTCAAGCAAAGAACTACAACAAAAAAAAAAAAAAAATTAAAAAAAATAGTTATTTAGATTTGTATAATATTGACAACATGTGCACGTTTTTAACTAAAAATAAAATATTGTGTAAGACGTCCCAAAAATACACACCAAAAGTCGTTATCGCAAAATCCCTATTTACTGTATAATTAAATAAACGTAAAACAAACAACGATGTGTCTATAATCTACACCCATGATTATAGGTACGCGTAAATAAAAAAATATTTACCAACCAAAATGTATAATATTATTATATTGTGTAAATATTTTAAATAAAATACATTACATTCATTTATAATATAATAATATTAAATTGTTTAAATATACATAATTTGGTTTAAATGAATTTGAACTTGGATAAAAATAAAAAAATCGTATAGATTAAATAAATCGTTAGATTTGTATGACAATGAAACTGATAGTTAATTTGATAAAGAATATATTCCCCTCCAAGTCCAGCGTCATCGGACACCGATGGTTTGATGATAAACGTCGCAGATGATCGAGTAAACGTTTTCTGAAATAATTTGACACTGGCCATTTTAGTTTTACTAGTATTATATTTTGTTTAGAGTTCAAACAACCATTGTAGAACATTCACCATTAAACTTTTTCATTTAACACATCGTTTACAATAATAATTATAAAACTATAAATAATCATGCGTGAAATTTGTCACTTACAAGCAGGTCAATGCGGAAATCAAATTGGTGCAAAAGTAATACACTTTTATATATTAATGTATCCGACTAGGTACTAATGACTACCGTTATTCATAAATCGCAATCCAAATATTTTTTTACGGGAACATACATTTTTATTATAATCGTACCTAATTACATTACAACTACGTATATTTATAATTTTTTTTTAGTTCTGGGAGGTCATATCCGATGAGCACGGTATCGATCCAACCGGGTCGTATCACGGCGATTCTGATTTACAATTGGAACGTATCAACGTCTATTACACCGAAGCACTCGGTAAAACTCATTTTGAATCATATAATTATTACTTTACGATAAGCATATTATTTATTTTGACTGAAATATCATAGAATTTAAATAAATCAATTTCCGTGCCGAGAACAATCGCCCGACGATTTTTACCATATAATTTAATATTACTAAGATAACGGGGGACTGGAAGTTTACTCTTATCTTTCGTGTATTTTTGGAATGTCTATAATCCGATGACGAATTAATAAAATGCTATTTATAATAATTGTCAAACGGCCGATATTTTTTAGAGGTTTTCACATTTTATACGAAGTACAATAATTTAATTAATTATGAATGTAACAATAAATGTTTGTCTGTCTGTTGGCTAGATACTCAAAAATTACTAGACCGTCTTTTTTTTTTTAAATAAAAATTATACCAATAGATTCCTTGAGACAAAGCGGGTGTTTATAGCTTGTGTTTATAACCCCTATAGGTAGCCCTGAAGGGTAGTTCACATATAATATTTAGTTTTCGGCTCACGAAAAAAGAATTTTTTTTTGTTTATTTAAAGGGTTGCCATTGGTTGCATATTACATTAATATAATTAGTAGAAATATTTCATATTATACATTTTTTTACAATATATATATTTATAATATAAACAAATCTTTGGCACGGTCAACGTCGTGCGGGACAGCTAGTTTACTATAAATCACGGCCAAATTTTTCACACACGATGAATTGGCTCTTTCGGTTTATTCATAGAATAAACACGGAGAGGTGTAAATTAATGCAATAAATATATAATTTAAGTATAATTATTTTATAATTTTATTTTAATCTACTAACATTAATTACTTTACATCTTTATTCGGATTAAATCAAAGGACATGGATATTAATGGCTTAATTTAATTAATACCATTTATCAACTGTAATATATTAAACACGTTTATAGTTGTATTTTAGTTTAATGTTGTTTTCATACAAATATTTATTTAATGTTATTAAATTTTATGTAGATATTTTTTTTAAAAGTCATTTTAATGCATATTTTTTAAAAGGATATTTTCATAAGTTATTTTGGAATTGACATGCTGGTTTAATTATTATGATAATTATATTAAACGGTATACACAAACGGATTAAAGATTAATGACTAACTGTTCAAAAAAATACATTAAACTTTTTTTATTTAATATTAAAAAAAAACACGAAGTTTAATATTGTGTAAAATATTAAATAGTAATTAGTACTTAAAAAAATAATATAGTATTTACATAGTGAGATTTTTATGTTTTGAAATTATAACTTGTAAGCATTACACTACAATATTGTTAAAAAGACTGTTGGTAGGCATATGATATTTAATATTATTTTGTTGATTATTTATCTAATGAAATGCATTTCAAACTATTATTAACTAATAGTTCATCGTTTACGGCAGTGTTTCCCAATAGGTGTGACTTGACATCCGCGTTTCACGTATATGTTTCTCCTGAAGTACTTATTTTTGGCAAATAGACAATATTTCAAAGTGTGCCGTGCTTATAATAACTGATAATAATGTGTCGCAATGGGAAAAATGTTTGAAAACTACTGGTCTATGTTATTATTGACTCTAATTATACTATTGTCAATATAATGTTTATATAATATGTGACATATATGTGATATTATTCTTATTAATCATATTGATAATCTTTTAATAAAATCAAACAATTAAATTCAGTGTTAGTATAAGTACAGTACAAGTTTTATTGTTTTTTTTAGTTTTCTCGTTATTATTGACTCGTTAGGTAGATAGGTAATGTAAATATAATATGTGTGTAGGTTTAATTTTATCATAAGTTTACTTGATTTATTTTAACTAGGTATGTTTTCAAATACAACTATTCAACAGTTATTATATTTATTAATTATTAGTTAAACATTTAGTAATATAAAAATGATTTGAGTAATAATAACTTTAAACAGATTTGACTACAAATTTTGAAGTAGTGAGTGGTAGAATTCTTCAGTCTTAACTTTACTTATGTATGTTTACTTCACTTTAAATATTTTACGGTTAATATTTAAATTCTTTATATACATTGTACAACACAGTTATTAAATATTTTAAATTAAATGTCATGCTATGTGTGTTAACAATCAAAAAACTTAATTATATAGGTTAAATAATAAAATACACCATATATTATTATAACATGTTAATTTTGTATAAATGTAAATTATATTGCCTTTGATAATAATTGTTATATTTGCTATAAAACGTACTGAAAAATTAAAAATAATAATTTTATAATTATTTTATTAACATATACTAGGCGGTAAGTATGTTCCTCGAGCAGTTCTTGTGGATTTGGAACCCGGAACCATGGATTCTGTCAGGTCGGGTCCATTCGGTCAATTATTTCGACCGGATAACTTTGTTTTCGGGCAATCCGGCGCAGGAAATAATTGGGCCAAAGGACATTACACAGAAGGCGCTGAGCTTGTGGATTCGGTGCTCGACGTAGTTAGGTAAAGTTATGTTTAAAAACATGTTGTTTAACCTAACCAACGTCCTAGCTATAGTATTTAAGAAATTAAAAATATTTTTTTATTAAAATGATTTAATTGATTTTTACAATTGTTATTTAGGAAAGAAGCAGAGAGTTGCGACTGCCTACAAGGATTCCAACTGACTCATTCGTTGGGTGGCGGAA
Source organism: Pentalonia nigronervosa (assembly GCA_014851325.1). Lineage (NCBI taxonomy): Eukaryota > Metazoa > Arthropoda > Insecta > Hemiptera > Aphididae > Pentalonia > Pentalonia nigronervosa. The sequence goes on along the minus strand of JACXSJ010002018.1, from coordinate 47,451 downwards.
CTGGTTCTGGTATGGGCACGCTTTTGATATCGAAAATTCGGGAAGAATACCCGGACCGCATCATGACTACATACAGTATCGTCCCCTCACCAAAGGTAATTTAGCTTACGATCATATACACATAGGCACAACTAGACCTCTAAAACGTGGGGTGCTAAAATTGTAAATGCCTCACAGAGCTGTGGGGGACACACACCCCATACCCCCTATTACTAAAACCACACGATCTTTAAGTTATAAACCAACAATAATCGACATATTACAACTTTTTTTTACACATTTTTACACAATTCATAATAATGATAAAATAAAATAAATATATTACCCTTTTTAATAATTTAAATTTAGATTTGGCCGATAAAACATTAATATAAAACTCATGGGAGTTTACCAGTAATATTGCAGTCCACCGCAACATACAGTGCTATAAATTATAGGAATAATTAAAAACAAATTATTATTATGATTTATGAACAAAAGTTTTAATTTTTTTTCTATAAATATTTTATAATTTAAAAACATAAAATTTCAATTATATAATAATAGTTAGACCTAAAAAAAATAAGAGGTGCTAAATTTAAACTAAAAACTCTTTTGCACCCCGCTAATTAATACATATACCCATTCGTGAATTGTAAGTTGCGTATTGCGACAGTCAAAGAACGTTTGTACTTTATCTAGTATCTACCATTATTATGTATTACCAATGTCTGTAACATGTAACTTGTAGGCGACTGTGTCGTTTATGCAAACAATGCTTTTTATTAATAATTATTGTCTACAAACAAAACTCTTCTTATTGTTTCTTATTTTGGTCGACGTAGGTACTGTTCATACTTAATAGTCATAATCTTTATAATAAAAGTAACTATTGTAATGGCGTATTGTTAATTTAATGTCCCGTGATCGGTTTTATTAATAGGCGTTTAAATTATAATGTAGAGCTATTAAAGAAAACTATTAATATTAATGTATTATGAACTTCAATTACTTATATTTAAAGAGTTAATACATTAAAAAGCATAATAATATGTTGTGTCTTAAATGGATTATGTTTGTCTGCAGTTTTGAATAGTTAAGCTATAAAATGTGGATTGCTAACGTAGTTTATGAGATAACAGACTTAAAAAAAACGATGATGCGCAATAAAGTTTTCTGTTCCCCATCCCCCTTACCACCATTTCAAAACAAAAATCGAGCCATCGTCGCCGGCCACTGATCAGTATGCGCCGTATTTTTTTTTTCCGCACAGGTTTCCGACACGGTCGTGGAGCCGTACAATTCTACGCTGTCGGTGCACCAGCTAGTGGAGAACACGGACGAGACTTTTTGCATCGACAACGAGGCGCTCTACGATATTTGCTTCCGTACGCTGAAGCTTACAACGCCCACGTACGGCGATCTCAATCACCTGGTGTCGGCGGCCATGTGCGGCGTGACCACTTGCTTCCGGTTCCCCGGACAGCTCAACTCGGATCTCCGGAAGCTGGCCGTCAACATGGTGCCGTTCCCGAGGCTGCACTTCTTCATCACCGGCTTCGCGCCGTTGACGTCCCGTGGCAGCCAACAGTACCGCGCGCTCACCGTGCCCGAACTTGTCCAGCAGATGTTCGACGCCAAAAACATGATGGCCGCGTGCGACCCCCGGCACGGCCGATACCTGACCGCCGCCAGCATATTCCGCGGTCGCATGTCCATGAAGGAGGTGGACGAGCAGATGCTCAACGTGCAGATCAAGAACTCCAGCTACTTCGTAGAGTGGATACCGAACAACACCAAGACGGCCGTGTGCGACATACCGCCCAGGGGACTCAAGATGTCGGCTACGTTCATCGGAAACACGACTGCCATCCAGGAGATGTTCAAGCGTGTGTCCGAACAGTTCACGTCCATGTTCCGGCGCAAGGCTTTCTTGCACTGGTACACCGGCGAAGGCATGGATGAGATGGAGTTTACCGAGGCCGAGTCCAACATGAACGACCTGGTATCCGAGTACCAACAGTACCAGGAGGCGACCGTCGATGAGAACGGCGAAGAGGACGAGGACGAAGACGCCGACGCGTAAATCGGGACCCTTTCATGAGATACATCGATTATATTTTTCATACGTCCTATGTATTTTTTTGAATACAAAATATAACTAATTTATTAAAATAAAAATTCTATTCATTACGATTCGATATGTTTTTTTTTTTAATAGTATTAAGTATCAAATACCTTAATAATACCGCTTAATTTACCATACAATTTATGTAATGTTCAAAGAATGTTGAAAGGTATGATAAATCATAATATGTTATACATTTTTACATTTCAAAACAATTCAAATGGACATAATTTTTTTTTCTTATGTTTATTGAAACGACCTCAAGGTCTTCGTCAATACTTATCATAAGTGGGTAGTAGGGAGATCATGTGATCTATTTATCTATGTAATTATCACTTATACATGATACTACTCCTCTTCTCCAATAGGAGACGACATGTGAGGTCTTCACTCCCAGTGGAGTGGGACTTAGAAACCAGATGATGCAATCGGACGACAGCACGGGAAAATGGTGATTGCGTAGAATCACAAACATTTTTTGCACTTTGCTTGAATCGAACCTATGACTGTGTGAGTCGCAGTCAACTGCGTGAGTCGCAGTTGAAAAGTTCGAGAACCACCGATCTATTATACTATCAAATTCATGAGACCGTACAAATTATTAAGTACCTAAATGGTTTTCATACTTTAAAAACATGATATTGTTCAAAACGAAAAAAATTGAATACTATATACCTTCATTAAACATATTATGCGCTATAAAAAAAGAAATGTAATTTTATTCTGAATTTTAATTTTATAATGCAAAAGGGAAATAATATATGAATGTATAGATTATTATAAATTATTAAAATATTAAACTCGACGCGCGTAGGTATAGCCTTGATATAAATTATTTATTTTAAAGTAAAGTCCCAAAGGACTCAAGTTCAATATAAGATGTACCTATAAAATATGTATTAATAATTTACACAACACGGTTCAATAAAAAATGACATAGTGAAGAGTAGTCAGTAGTACTATTTATAATTACAATATATTGCTTAGTTATATAAAATTATAAATCAAAGTAAAAATATACTTAATCAATTTACATCATTATCTGAAATTAGTGTTATGGGATTGAAAAACAATCAATAAAGGGGTACAAAAGTCTTTATATCAAACAAATCAAAGTTATTTAACCTATATATTACATTCACGGGAGATTCGGTCAATGGGATTATCGTAGTCATCATAAAAAGTAGATACGATGGATCGGAATTGAGAATATAGGACGCAAGAACACGATTGGTATCGAGGGACATGAAAATTACATAATTCCAGGAAATCAGGATAGAATAATAGGCCATAAAATTATTATTATTTGTTATGCAATTATATTATATTATAATAACGAATCGAGAATAAGTATAACTACAAAGCATGCCAATCGGCAACGTAAATAAAGTTATCTCGCACTGATGAATAAAAACTTAACAAGAAAAAATGTATTTATAATTTAATAATAGTTTTCAAAATTAACAAGGGCACCGAGAATTAAACAAATTCTTATATTGTTGAAGCTATGTATACGGTATACATAGCAATAATATTAGGTATACAGTATACCTAATATTATGAAAGCACATTTGGTTATAAAGATACTGTATAAGGTATTCTTCAGTGCGGGCTGGGTGCATAAAATAATAACATTCGACGCCAACTTTCTTCGTGAGCACACCACCTAATACCTATATTTACAATTTTTTTTTTTTTTTTTTGAACGACCGACCTACAACTTGTGTTTATGCAAAACAGTAGTGTGTAATAGCTCGACCAGAAGACGTGGTCAGGAAAGCCGCGCAAAACTGGTAAGCTACCGTATATGTGATGAAAAAATGTGTTAAGTATGCTGTGTATATATAGGTAGGTATGTGTAATTATGTAAATGTGTATATTATGACTATGAAAATAGGAACAATGGCCAATATGGTAATAATTGAATAAATAAATAAATACATATGAACAGATAATTCGTAATAAATGTACAAAGGTATGTATATTACAACAGCCTGCCTGGCTCAACTATATACTATATAATATAATAATAACAAAATATAGCACTTCTAGCTCAAGTTGGAGCACAAAAAAGTTCAACAGAAATAACTATTACAGAATGACCAAACCAATATAAAATATTAGAGCCAAATGAGAAAATGCATATTTAAATCACTTATAAGTCGGATTCCAATCTAATCAATTTGAAGACATTGCACAATATTGCAATAATTTAACTCTGGTTTATTCAACATATTTTATACATAGCAATTCAAATAGGTACGTTTTTATACTTCTATACATACAATTAGTTAAGTGTAAATGAGTATTTTTAAAACTAAAAATTTAAAAAACCAAACTTACATAATCTAACACTATCTGGATCCTTTGACTTGTCTGTTTGTCGAATAAAATGTCATTCAATTTATAAACAAACATGAAATTATTGATATGTTATGATTTTCCAGATATCAACTAAAAAAAATATCATTTCAATAATAATTCATAATTTATTTATGTTTATTAGTTTTTTTTTTTTTACAACAAGAAATATTATTTTTCATTTTATGTATGCAATTGTAAAAAAGTATGCAACAATATTTGATTATCATTTTTTTTTTTTTTTTATAATAATAATAACAACAAATAACTTTAAAATTAACAATAATTTTGTTGCATGTATTAAAAGGCAGTTAAATTTGTTTTAAAGTTTTATGGGGTGTTGCCACAATTGGCAAACGAATGAGCCATGAGGCCCAAACAGAGCCCAATCATGAGCCACACATAATAATATAATATTTACCTATATCATTATCAATTTAAGTGGCAATTAGTGCGCACTTAGAAAAATGTAAAAACAAAATTAGAGCGGTTATATAAAGTATCGGAGGATTCGTGAACACGCCTCGCGTTTCTTTTACCTACAACGCATAGACGAAGAACAACAACAATAATCGGTTATCACAATAACCTTACGATTATTCGTGAATATATTATTATTATAATGTACAGTACAATGATAATTTAAATAATAACAATAATTCATTGTGTACCTACACGCGTGTGTATTGGCTGGTCGGCGACAAATAAAAGCTGCCGAGTACTGACCCATATCTGTTCCGCCACGGTTGCGGTGAGGAGCGGGGGCAATATATCGATAGTATGGAGCAGGTATGTCCAGTGGCGGCTCGTGAGTAAAATATAATATTCTATATAGGGAGACTGAAAATTGAGTTTTTTACTCGAACGTTTAAAGTAGGTATCGGTATTAAAGTCAATTATGGTTAGGTAATAATACGATGTGGTGTTTTTGCATTTCGAAAATAATTTTTATAATAAAATGTCGAAAATAATAGATATCAGATGGTATAATTGATATTAAAATATGTAATAAATTACGACTTATAGTGACGGGACGATGGCGGCGGCATTGAGTATATTATAATGTCGTGAAAACAGTTTTCAATGTTGTCTAAAATACGTGGGGCTTAGTCTCCTCTGTCCCTTCTACCCCAAGTCCCCAACCTGCCATAACATTATATATTATTATAATTGTTAAGACTGAAACTGTGGGCGATTGTCGTCCAAATAATTAAAATAATATTTCTATCAGATTGATTATTTATAGATCTCAGATATTGTGGCCTTCAATAATAATAGAATAAAAAAACGATATGTTTTTTAATTCAGATGAAAACATTTCCATAAATTTGTATTTTTAATTAATTATTATTTACAAGTACCTAGCTGGTATTTTTTTAATCGGAAACTCAGTTTCAAAGTCTCCCCTGACGAGCTATTACTGGATATGTCGTATGTATCCTATAAAATAAATTTTCTTTAAAGTACATGCTTGCAATTTACATATTATAGGAACAATATTCTTAAATTTATTTTCTCGTTTGGATAACGTGGTTCGAAAAAATAAGTTAGTTCGATAACACAATATTACTCGAATGGCCGTCGAGATTTCCGATAGACGTTCAATCGTTCGATCGCCAACATCTGCTCGTTATGAGAATATAATATTATATTATAAAATATTATAAACGCTGTATTTTAAAAATCAATTATTATATTAATTATGTGTTTGAAAAAAAATCCATTTATCTGTCTAATTCGGTAAAACACGATAGCGTTTAGTCTTTATCTCGACGCACGCAATTGTGAAAATTTGATATTCACGATTGCGTACGATTTTTATCTACAACTTTGAAACACTGTTGCCATTTGATTCGAAAAGTTTTCATTGAACTTATAACGCTCAATTTCATAGCTCTCATCCTTCGTGTAGTTATTTCAATTCTAAAAGAAAAGCAAGAAGAAATATGTATGAAAATGCAATCAGTATTTAAAGGCTGAGTTAACAAAATGGAAAATGCTGATTTAATTCGTATAAAAGAAACTATAAAATAATGTAATAAGTATAAAATTCATAAAATATTGTAACAAATTTGTTAAAAATTAGTTAATTAAGTGATATCAAAGTATAAAATTTTAAATTGCATACACTTTTACAATACATTATCTTGACCCTTCATTATTTTTAATTATCTTATTTTGTATAGTAATCTAAACTTTTATTTTATAGTAATATTAAAATAAAATAAAATAAAAAAATAAGTTTTTAAAATATATTATATTTATTTTAAACTAAAAACTTAAATGTGGCAGCGTTGCACAGTAAATCATACGCAACTGTTTGACTTTTGGTGTGAATTTTAAATTTAATTGTTTAATGTACGCAATCGTGTGGTACCCGTCTAATCCGCAGAGTAATAATATTTAATGTCTAATCAAATTTGTTATTGACCAGATAAAATACCGTTTATTAATATTATAAATTTAATATTGTAGATAAGCCGTTCCGCGTACGGTCGGTCAACACGGTCAATAACAGTCGGTAAACACAAACGTTTATTTATTGATACGATAACAACAACTTGTCATCCCGTGTTGGCTCAAGAAATATTTTGTTCTTCTGTACAAATACAACGGACACCATTATTTTCTAACTTCTAAGCGACTTTAGGAAATGTTCGATGTTAAATAATTATTATCGTTTTAACATTACACGCGGTTGGTCGTTGTAACTAAGTATAGGTATATTATAATTATCGTTTTATTTATAACTTCGTATTTGAATACGATTCGGTCAAATAAGCACCAATAAAGTTATGAACTATTGTAAATATCAATATCAATGTAAATATAAAACACAATAATTGCTGCCGGCAAGAATCTAAATTATTTTTTTAGTATTTCCTTTTTTTTTTTTTTAATTCATAATATTTACAATAAATAAATGTTGTCTGCGCTTTGTTCAGTACCCGCACTGCAGGTACGCTGTGCGATAATTAAAAAGAAAAACGGAATAAGTTGATGAATTAAAAATATATATTAGCTAAGTAGGTACCAATATATTATATTAGAATTAGCTCATACATAGTACATTTCTGTCTAGGACCTTTGTTAAAACCTATGTCGTCCAATTATTTTGTCACTAAACCTATTATAATAATATAATAGTCCCGCTAAAATAATAGCAATTTTGTCAGTATTAATATAGAGTATTTTCAGAGCAGTTATTAGTTCGTTGATAATACTAAAGCCACGAATTATTAAGGTACACTGTGAATCTTAATTCGTGACCAAAGCTGATCTTGCACAGCGTTGCCAGTGATTAATTAATAAATGCTTATGGATTTACCCCGTCTTAAATTCTGTTAAATGTAAGCTGCATAGATTTTTAATACAGTCGTTGGGAGGGGGGAGGTGGTTTTGACTAAATATAAAAATATGTAGGTCTAAAATGATTTAATCCAATGATAATAACGAAAATACTTGTTTTTCATGAGCCGAAAAATCCCCGTGTGCACCTATTTTTAAAATGCGAATTTTGGAAAATCATTTCTTAGTGTACACATACACTGCAGTGATACGAAGTACCATATGCACATTTCAAATCTTTAACTATCATAGTTTGGGCTATTGTATGTTGGTTATACAAGTCGGCCAGTTACGACTTTTTTATATAATATATTATATACAGATTTTAGTGATTACAATTTTTAGTTTATAGGCAACTAATTAATTTATTATATCATAAAATATTAAGGCCCCCGGCGCCGGCCATTTATTAAGGAGCAAATTATTGGCAACCTTATTCACATATTGTTTCGGCGTCGCACGATCTTTTGAATGTGTTGAAATGTAAATGGTTACTATATAGTGTGAGAAAACCCTTTACCACCCGTATATGAACGACGCGAACGCACTCGCAGGTACATGTCAGACAACTAACAAATAACGAATTGTTGTTGCCCATATCGACAGACATAAATTACTTCAAGGGAATATGGATATCTCATTGTAAATTGAATATTTTCAGATATTTTATTTTGATTTTAAATATTAATATAAATAATTTGTAAAAAACGTTTAAAATTGTCTTTTTTTTTAAGACTTATTTAAAAGTTTGAGATTAAAATATTATAAAACTAAGTTCGATGTGGGCTGTAAAATATTTCCCTTTATCGGTTAAAAAAAAATAAAATTTGATTGATTCTACGAATCAAGATCATTATTCCCATAAAGTGTGTTTTTGAAGACAAAATGGCATTGGCACCGGGCGCCTTAATTAAATATTAAGACACTAACAGGCATCTAACTAACCTTACGTACCTTACGTAACTAACCTGTTAGTGTCTATTACGATTGGATTAAACATTTTTCTGAATTTAGTTTATGGCCATTAATTGATTAATTGTTTATTGTGGGCAAATTTCGATATTTAATTTAAGTTTTTTTTTTTATGTTCCTACAATAATTATGCAGTCGTTTACTGTACACGTTTGTTAATATTTTACGAAGCAGCATATCATGATTTATTTAGGTAATGCCGTATTGGTACCTATATCATGGACGTGTCCAGACTTTTTTCACAGAGGGTTCTACACATATGAATATAAGTTTATAATACTTTTAATATCTTTATTCGGATTAGACCAATGGACATTGGGCTTAATTTAATTAATACAATTTACCAATTGTCATTTATTAAACACAATTAGAGTAAGTTGTTGTATATCAGTTTAATGTTAATTCCATACAAATAGTTTTTAATGTGATTTCATATGATGCATTTTTTTAAAGCCATTAATGTATTTTAAGAGGATATTTCATAAGTGGTTATTTCGGGATTGACATTCGGATTTAACTACTACGATAATTATATTAAATGTCATAAAAAAATGGATTAAAAATTAATTTAATAAGAACATAATAAAGTTAAAATATGCTTGAATGTTATAGGAAGCTACAATTTATAAATTAGCTATACAAAGTTATCTAAGTAGAATTACTGAGGACAATAAAAACATACCTATTAAATAATAATCAACAATATTTATTTAAATATCTAATAATTATCTAAAAAATAAGACTTCTTAATGCATTCTTTATTTTGTGAAACATGTCTTTTTTCTTCATAGTTATAACTTAAACATTCGTTTATTGTTCAGTATATTATATTGTAGATTTGTAGCAAATTGTGAAATTTTAAATAAAGTTAAAAAAATAATAGTTTGACTTTCACAAAAAACAATATTTTTAAATTACCCACTGTTCAAAAAAAAAAATATATATATATAATAAATTGTATTTATTTATTTAAATATTTTAAAAAATAATGCATATTGCATAAAATATTAAATATTTGTTAGTATGTACCTATAGATAATATAGTAATTACATAGTAAGGTTCTTATAATACCAAAACTCTAATTACTATAAGCATTACACATAAATTGTTAAATTAACTGTTAGTAGGTTATAATATTATTAATATATTTATTGATTATTCACCTGACATTTTATTTAATTTAATATTATGTCTACTGACTATACAACAATGTCTATAATTCCACTTGGACCTCTATCATTAGAAACTAATGACTTAAGAATAATTATAATATGTTCGATTCAAAATATTATTCATTACAATCATAATTTTATATTTTGGAATACTGAAATGTATTCGTAGGATTATCAATATCATTATTAGCATTAAGAGATTTATAACAATCATTAATAAGTTGACTTAGTCTATGTCACATAGGAATGTATGTGATTTTAATGCTTTGCATATTCAGTCTTTACTATGAATGGCAAGACTAGAATTTCAATTAAAATGACTAATGAGTAACTTTGCAGCAGGAATTACAGGAACTTAATTCAATTTTCAAGCGTTTTGAAAAAGCATAACATTTTTCATCAACATTTATAGAAAAATAACTAAAAAAAGTTAAAATATTTTAATTGTCTACAAATTTGTTTTAAAATTAGTTCAATTTTTTGAAAATGTCATTGTGCATAGACAATATATGGTTTTAGTAAAAATGGAATGTATATATGATTTATATTTTTTGAATAATAAAAAAATTATTTTAAGGATAAGTTTATATAATACTTTAAATTAACAAAATGTCATCAAAATGTTAACTTTACTTAAAAATGTATGTAACTTAATACTTTTGAATTTTAGTAAAAAAAACGTATGGGATTGCTCATAATGGTATAATATATAATATATATTAGAATTTTCTTGATTTTCATAAAATTTCAAAAGATTATGGCTCTTTTTTTGTTATTATAGATATGTTTTTTTTTAATTTTTTTATTTTAAATGTTTCAGCAAATTAATGCTCTTACAAGTTTAATAGCATTTAATATAATATAGTGTATGTGATTTATCTAATTAATGATATAGGAATGTTCACAAATCAATTAAGATTACAGTTTTTTTTTATTTTTTAAATTAATATCAAGAAGATTAGGTACTGGTCCTCGATGAGAAAAATTCGTGCGGAGGCCAAATTAGATAAAGATATTTTCAACTTTTTTTCATTTTATGTATATTATGTAAAACGTAATTCCTCATAAGTTGTACTTAAAGTAATTAAAAAATATTCATAATTATTAATAAAGGCAATATTTTTTTTTAAACGTTTGAAATTCTTGATAAAATTCTTCAAAATAATGAAATTTGGAAATTATTTTTCCTAAGTATTCTATCTAGTTTATAATACATTAAGCTTTTAATTGTAGCTAAGCTTTTTGGCTAACAAAAAAATTTTTATCATACATAAATCGAATAAAAACGTGAATATTTCATATTACTATGTATTATAATAGTGTTTCTCAACTTTTTTACCACCACGGACCACTTAGAGAACTTTTAATAGGCCACAGACTACCTACCTTTTAAATTATCTAATGTCCTGAAAATGCTAATAAAAACATTTGTTGAAAATGTCAAGTCACAACTGCTACCTATTTATTTTGGAATACTTAACAAAAAAACAAAATTGATTTTCCCGAAAATTGGTTTTACGTAAATATTCTCGTTTTCAGTAATTGTTTTTTGTTTAATGATATTACTTTGAAAAGACTCCTCTAAGAACCAAATATTAATTAGATTTAATTTTCTACTAGAAACCTTTTTCAAGGTTGAAGCATTTTTTCTGTCCGAGAAGCTGATAAGACAGACACACATTGTAAAACCATTATACATGCATCCGTACTCTGATTGGAATCTAAAACAAAAAAATATAAATGTTTTTTTTGCAACTTAAAAAGCCTCATAACTATTAGTAGATTCTAAGGAACATTTTATAGTCAACTTCAAATGCATTTGGCCGTGGACCATGTCATGTTACTTGGAAATAAACTTTAGTGCGAGTAATCTAAAAAAAAGCCCATGAAACAAGCCCTCAAAATAAAAAGCCCTTTGCCAACAAACAATAAACATTCAACGAAGAGTTATGCTCTAAATATTCTAAATTTTCAACTGTTATATGAACTATCAGAATTATTGATATTATTTATTAATCAATAATTAAGTAACATTTTTTTTTAACATATGGTATTCTAGTACTTTAAATAAGTTTAATATAATTATTCATTTTTATACTTTTATACCATATTAAAATATAAATAAATAAATATTATTAAAACCTTTGAAAACCATATGAAATAGAAATAAAAATTTAAAATAGCAGACAATATATTATATTAAAAACATATTGTACTTATGTTAAAAATCGTAAAACTTATACATCCTTCACCTATAATTGCATCTAATTTATTATACTATCACTTACTATATTTGGGTATTTTATTAATTAGTTGTATAAAGAAAAAAATTACATATATTTTGGATTAAAAAATAACTATTTATGCCACAGTTAATAAATTTGAAATTGACTTACAAATTACTGAAAAGAAATCGCATTTAAACATGTTGATTAAAGGTAATTTTTTCGGGCTTTGTTTTTCTATAGCCAGGGCTTTTTTGCCGTATTTTTATTTCAAGGCTTTATTTTCCGAGGCTTTTTTTTCAAGTGCCCTGTATTTAGTATCGGAAAAAAAATTCTGCTAATAATTATTATTTACATATAATGCGTAGCATCTGAAGAATAATATATATTATATATAGGTTATAGGGTTTATATTTTTAATTTATTTTAGTATTTGACCATGATTCGTGGACGATGTACATAGGACAATGTACAAAGATGTTGACAAATAATAGATTTACAAAGTATAATTTTTTTATGATATAAATTTTTATAGTATAATAGTATGACGTTATGACTTATAACTGTATCTCTAAGGTCGGATCTCCTATTAGAAATAATTGTTAATTATATTATTGTATGCTTACCAAAAATTAGTAGCGTTTGAATTTTGTGCTGTCTTTTTAGATAATACTAATGATTTTCTTATCGAAAAGTCTTTCCGGTTAGGGCACTCGGACACGGCAGTCGTAGCTATAAGGGTGACCGCACACTGGTAAAGCAAAACTGCTTTAAAGCGACTAAAGTCGCTTTATTATGACTAATCAAAAATAAAACCTTTATATTTTATGGAAAACACGCACACTGATAAAGCATAGTCAAAACAAAACATTTTTGTCTTCAGTCATGACTAATATTGTTTTATTGAAATAGGACGTGCGCTATTTTCATTAGTCATTATCAAGCAGTCACTGGATAATTATATCAAAATTATGCCAAATATTATTTATTTATGCTAAATCGTCTACAATATAAAGGTAATTATACATTATATATTATATATTATACATTATACACTATATCTACAGTACTGAAATACGTAATTTTGCATTGAAAACATTTATTAGATTTTTTGTTTTTATTTTTAAGTAATAATTTGTGAATTAATAAAGTTTATGAATAAAACATTTAATTGTATTGTTTTCAGTTCGTTTCAAGTTCAAAGGATGAACCCAAAGTTTTTTTTTATTTTCTTCCTGTTCAATTTCTCTTAAAAGAAACCATAAAATAGGAATAGCAACGTCCTCCTCGTCGGACGACATTTTGACGACTACTTGATATACTTTGATTTGACTAACTATATTTTATCTAGTGTGCGACAACAATGCTTTATTATGACTAAAAGCAAAATGACTAAATATGACTTACATTTCTTCAGTCAATTTTGCTTTACCAGTGTGCGGTCACCTTAAAATATTATTACCACCGTTGTATAATGTATTGTCAAAAGTATAATGGCTTAGTGATAAGTATGACTAATGGGTATATGGACATTACTTTAATAAGTAACTAATAATTATTGTTTATCAATACTAATCGACAGTTGTTGTCAAATTGTTTATTTGATTACATATCACAATAGTTATAGTGAAAATTAATACAAGATATTAAAATATTAAAATTAAATTAAATCAAATGATAATTATTAATATCACGTTTTATCATTTTATTGATCAAAAAAAAAAAAAAAAAAAAAAATAATAATAAATAAAATAAAAAATAATCAATAAACAATAATAAATTAACAAAACAAACACATCAACACATATCTGAAGTTTAACACTACATTAGAAAAAATTTCAATTATAATTTTAGTTTTCTTCATTATATATATACACTAAAAGTTTAATAATACAATACGTACTCTAATATTAAATAGAAAAGCAGAAATATAATATATATTTTTTGCACATAATATTCGTTAAAAATACATATAGGTAGAGAATAGTATTATTATGTTTAATATTAAGTATAAGGTATTTATAACATTTTAATTTGATACACATGAAGAATGAAAATAAAAAAAAACATATTATCATTATTACAAGTTACGTGTTCATAACATTAAGGAAATAGCTAATACAATACATAGGTAGGTAGTAAAAGAAAAGCTAAGGTGACATACATTATTTTATCATGACAAACCAATGGGTTAACCAGTTCATTAGTTGGTTATTGCCTATTGGTTTCTAATATTACGTCTATAAAAATAAATATGGGTTGATAGGTAGTAGCTGCACCAAGGTATAAATAAACACTCAAATAAATTATTGATTTGTAAAAATTATTATAGATATAAATACACAACAAAGAACTATACCATTATGATATGGATGTTACAGTGCATAGAAAAAGACTTTGACAAAAGAAGAAATTTTGGAATTATTAACATAAGACAAAAAAATAATAAGTATAATAGTAATTATTTATGTCAAGGGCGTAGGTGAATAACATTTTCGGGAAGATTTTACATTTTTTTTATATGCTATAGCTGTTAAAGTTATTACTTATTATAAGGAGAAAATAAATAACGTTTTTCGTTGTAATACTTTTGTTAATTATCAATACTTTTATTTGTTTGCTTACTATCGAACTTGTATTGACTTTATTTTATCAATAAAGATATTATTCAAGAGGAAATACCCTTAAAGCTCGCCAAATACACCCTTGACTTACATACGTGATACGTTTATATTATATTATAAATATTAGGAATGATTACAAATATAATTATACAGGTCTACAAAAATATACTATAATATTCATATTATTATACGAGAGTAGGAGTAAATACATTTGATCATACGTATATGGTTTTGTAATTAATATTATTTATCGTTTGCATTTAGCACTATATGTGCCTAAATGTTGATGTATATAATATTATTATGATTTTTAACGTAAGCCGCCAAAGTATAAGCATGAAGATAAGAGATAGATTGTGTTGATTACACATTTACACGTTAATAAAACGGATTAACGCCTTTTATTTTGGTCAATTCGATTATCACAATTGTTAATAATAATGAGGTATATTATATAATTTGCTAAGTAGGTATTATTTTATTTGTTTTGTATGAAATTATGAATTCACTTTGTAACATTATTGAAACTTTATAGTTCATAGTTTTATAATTTTGATTATTTACATTCGTTCTTTCTTAGTTTTGAATTTGTGACGAATCAAAAAAGATGATAATGATAAATAACGAAACTAAGGAAAGTAATGTATCGCGTTATTCTATTTTCAAATGTTTACTTCGTACACTTGGTCATTACCTGCTAATAAAATTATACTAATAACTATTTGATTTTTTAAAGTATTTAAAGGTATTTTTTTTTTAAATTATAAATCACATCAAATTACTCATGTAGTATTGCCAAACAAATTGATTTTTGAAGTAAAAAAAGGAACAAAAACAACACATTATAACTATCAGCATACTGTGTCAAAATGATAACAATAGTCGTAAATCATTCAATTTGGAATTTAAAGTATAACTCATTAAAACGTTGACATCATTAACAATAACAATTTTTCTATCGATCTAAACTAAAAATTATTTTATTTTCCCGTAAAAAAAAAGTTGTGTACATAATTTCACAGTTGGTATTATAATTTGAGCCAAAGTTACATGGTAGGTATAATGAAACACTGTATTATCTGAGATCCTAATCTATGGAAAGTAAATCGAAAAAATTCTATGTACTTACTACCTTATTATTTATTATAAACATTACGTTTTGTTACAACCTGCTGGTATTATAAATCTGAAATCGCATATTTAAATTTTAAAAATTAAAACTAGTTTGAACTTGTTCATTTTTAATATTTTATTTTAAAAATAAATTAGTATTATGTATGATTTAAATAAATGTAATTATCTTTATATGTTTCACAACCAAACAGTGAAAAAATTGCAAACTGGACATGGTGTTTCATATACTTGAATTTTTCCTTAATCGTGTATTATGAATTATCAAAGAATAATTAATATCACATTAATACATTTGGTGATATTCTCAATTTAATAAAATCAAGTTGGATGTTTATTAAAGGGATTCGATACACATTGTTTTTAAAGGGTTTTATATAGGCAATTTTCTAAGTTTGTATGTGTCATGTAAATGTGTGCGTAGTAAGTGATCAACAGTGTGTATAGTATGACTGACTGAAGTGTTAAAGAAATAGTGGAACGCTTCCGCAATAAGCTTTCTGTCAGTTAGGCGATATAAGAATATTAATTTTTTCTGTATAAAAATATCAATATTTTGACAATTGTATTCTAACTTATTTCTACAATAAAATTTCAAGAAACATATTTGAATTTGTCATAAAATTTACTCGAAAAAGAATTTCTTACATATATAATCAAATTTTTTTTACATCAATATTATAATTATTTTAAAATTCTTAATATACAAAATAAAAATTAAAGAAACTTATTTTGAAGGATTCAAAAAGGGTTTAAGTGTTCAATTTCAAAGAAGTGTACCAATTATTTTTAGGTGAACTTCATGATAAATTCAAATATTTTTTCAGAATTCTTAACTGATCATTAGAATTGTCGGTACAATTGGCAAAAGATCTAACTCATAGTCTATTTTGGTAGAAAACACAGCCAGGATTGAATCCCCTTAAATGAAAAAATTAGTTTGTATAGTATGATGTGGAGTGTGGACCCTGTTAAATATTAACTAATTTTTAATTGATTTATTCAATTGAATTTTTTTTGAGATGTTGGAACATTCTAGTAAAAAAAAAATGTATCAATGTAATAATTACAATTACTGTGATATTTTTGAAGGTATTTATTTTTACAAGTAATTTCACACAAAATAGTGGATTATGGATAAAAAATGATTGCCTAAAATTGATTTGTCTAATATTTTATCAAGTGTTTTAAATTTGTATTTTTTTTTTAATTATACTGGTTTATTTACATTAACATTATATAGGTAATAGTGTATACGAATCATAATGAAGAGATCAACAAATATAGTATAATATGATGAAGTAATAACCATATTAATAATAATATAAAAAGCAATCAGAAATAATTCAGTTAAATTATCATGGAAATTGGAAAGACTTAATTAATAAACGATACAATAACTAAACATTATATAATTAATAAATATAATAGGATAAAAACAGAATTAGAGAGTTAATGGAGAGTTGATAACAGCTACCAAAAAGTTCAAATAAATTATTACTAAATATCAATTGACAAAATTATACTTATAAATAAATTAGTAGAATATTTAAATATTTATTAGGTTTCATTACCCACGCATATATATTATAATATGGTAATACTATTACATGTTTAGGCGAATTATTGTGCATGAGCGCTAAGATTTTGGGTGCAATGGTATGTGTGCCAAGTATTTACTATAATAGCCTACCAGAGACTCGCAGTGATTGTGGTTAGACGTGGTCAACCAATTATTGCAAGTGGGCAATACCGACTTAAACGCCATGTTTACGGATTATGTTAGAACAAATTATTATTTTTATTATTATTGTTGCAAACAATACAATGATTGTTAACACCATAATCTTTAAAAATACCTTACAAACAATATTCATGTGATGCGTTGAAACAACACGGTTAACCGCGATCACTGAGGCGCGTTCCTCCTTTGCCTAGGACCAGCAGCGTTGTTGTGATGGTGGTGGTGGTGATGATGGTGGTGCCGGTGTGCATGGGAAGAGTAACCACCCCTCGGGTTGAGCATGTTCAACACCAATGTGGAGCCAAGCGCCAGTCTCGTGCCCGCCGACTGATGGCCGCGGTCTGGCAGCTTGATCAGCAGTGTGGTGACTGCTGCGTTTGTGTCGCTGGTCGGTTCGATTGCTAATGGCCTGATGTTGCCGAATCGAGTCGTCTGGCTGTTGTTGGTCTCTGGCTGCTGTTGGGGAGTGCTGCAGTTCAGCACGATGGCCACAAACGCAAATGGTCTTTTGGCCATGTGCAACATCTCCACGACCTGCTGGCGACGGGCTCGTCGCATGTCGGCTGCCTGGAGAGAGGAAAAAATAAAACGACTTTTTTTAGATAAATAAACATAATATTATACCCATATTGTTATTCCGTAATCACAACATTTTATGGAAAATTCATAAAAATCACATTGATACAGAATGGTTATTACTTATTTCTATAGTGCAATTTTGAATTAAAATGTTTATTATGTGATCAAAAGTGAATAATACTTTGGAGAAAATGATATTTTTTAATACTTTTCATATAAATATAGCTGACATTTTTTATTGATATGTAATTTTATATCCAATTCATGCATATGTAATTATTTTCAAAACAATTTTTCTTTAAAATCATGCAACAAGTGTTTTTCTTCAAAAATCACTTAAGAACAAGCAATTGCTGTTCTCTGTATGTATGTTTTTACATTAAAAATTCGGGAGTTATATTCATCCATAAAAAGTAAGTGTTTATCATATTTTTTAGTTGATAATAAACTATAAATTCCTTGGTTTCATGTTTTTAAGAAAACAACATTTTTTTAAATATTAAGTTTTAAGTGTCACTTTTTATTATTTTATTAATCATATAAGTTATTATATATTTTTAATGAATAAGTTTCAAAAACAAATATATAGAAAAAATTTGACCAAAAAAACATGTCATAATATTTGCTCTATCTGTCTTTTATTTTGATGAGCAATTAAAATGAAATATTCACGTTGAAAAATTCTTTTATATTTTTAAATCTTTAAGAAATATCCTAAACATTAACCTCAAAATTAAGGTTTATAAAGCTCTAGTGAAATTGTTTATTAGTTATGGTAAAGTTCTCTAGGGAAGTACATACCACGCTCATACTATTAAATTAGAGAATGCAATTAATTGTTTATGATCAGCTCAACATTTATAATTCAAAAACTTATTACTGAATATATAAAAATTTTTATTTAGATATAAGAATAGTACTGTTATTTCTGTCCATAATTATAATACAAATTTAAAAAATAACATTAATTTAGTTTTATGAAGGTATAGAACTGTATTCGAATAGTATGGACCGTATCATGTTTTTATTAAGCTTTGTATTGAATCTAGTATAAATGTAAATTCTATCAATTATTTTAAAGAACTAAAAAATTTATTGCTTCAAAGAATATATTTATCAGTCTGTATATGTATATTATTTTAATTACTATTTTTTTTATCATTCTGTTTAAAGTTGTATGCTTCATTATATGATAAGAAACTCATCTCTGGCACAACCAATAGACTTTAGAGATGATCCAACTATTATTACTTTTGCATTATTAATATGTCACACATTGTTGGACAAATAAAGATACTATTATTAACTCTCCTGTAAAATTTGCTTTTTGTGATCTGTAGTATTTTACTTCTGTAATACAGATTTTTATTTAACTAATCTAATGAATTTGATATTCACAATTATTAATAGCAGTTATAGATATTGTTATCATAATTTTTAGTTCTCAAAACCATTGACAACCCTACACGTGTAGTAAAGATCTATTACTTACTTGTTTTGCTTTCCATCCAACGACGCATACGGCAAGAAACAAAAAGAAACATGAGAAAAATACAGAGAAAAATACGAAGAGATCAATATGAAGTTGGTCTTGTCTAAAGAACACCGTTCCATAAGTCGGAACGGGTACTAAATGAGTGGCTTGAGCAGGTAATGATGAGATTGCTAACAACGCCATGTAATATCTTGTTGCTGATAGGTCATGTTTGTCATGTGGAAGTGTAATAATCAATCTGAAAAAAAATTATATAATAATAGTATAATATATAGGTACTGTATATTTTGAATATTGACTTACCTATTGTTGACATTTTTCACCATCAACAGGGACATACTCTTTTTTAATGTCACATACGTAGACAAACCTTTGGTTTTGTGCTCTTGATATGTAAATAAATGTCTACCTTTTGAAGAATTTGAGCTACTACTCACATGTTCAATCGTTTCCATTTCACTAAACCACTCAAACCTGAAAAAAAATATCCACATCATACTATTTAAATATGGCTTAAATTATTTACCATTCAACTTTATCAATGAATTATATTACCTTGGATCAAAATCAAAAACATTTCTATTAAGTGACTTATTATTAGTAACTATGAAAATATCCTCATGTGATGTTAAGAAGAAATCAACGGCACCTTGTGTTATGTCAACAGTGATTCTGATATCGACATTCATAAAACGTGGTTGAACAACGAAAAACGACTAATACAAAAATGAGTACAATTAATAAGCAATACAATGAAACATAAAATTTTACTTTCAAAATTATTTAGAAGGTTTAAATTTTTTAATGTAAAAATAACAGAATAGATAAAATAGATAATTTGTAAAACAAGTATTATGTGTAAGGTATTATGATATTAATCTATCATAGCTTTACTAATAAAGAAAATTATAAAGTATACAAGATAAGAACTTATTGCAATGTTTAAAAAAAAAAAATTTGTTATTAGGAAAATACGAATACCTAAGAAAATTATTGTTAACCAACAATGCATATTTTTATTAAAGTATTTGATAAAAATTACTACGAGTTGATAAACAATTAACAATATGAAAAGCTAGTAAAAGACTACTAACTAGAAATCAATTAACTCTAGTTGGTGATTTAAAAATTAAATTTTTGCTAGACATAAAGAAAAAATGTAGACTAAATAAGAAAAATATATAAAAAAAAGGGTAGGCAAGTGAATACTGCTATGTAGTACAGTAGATATAGAGTGGATCACTTTCATTGATGAGTTAAATTTGTATTTAATGATTTATATATATCATTGTATACGAAAAACAATTTTGAGCGAATAGGGTCTATTAGCTTACATAACTAAGTGTACTTATTTTAAGATATTATTGCTATTAAAATAATTAATTTTATTACTATTAATAATAGAGTAGGTTGAATTAATTTTTGCAGAAAACATTGTATTTGAAAAATTCATTAAGTGAATAAAATATAATAATATACTTTAAGTTTCAAAAAATATTTTTAAATTACAATAAAATAAATAACATTGTTATTCTTCATTTATATATCTAATTTCATCCAAATTTGAACTTAAAATGTCTATAAAAAATTATTTTTTTAATTAAAAAGTTTTTTTTTACTTAATATATTTTTTTGTTTTTTTTGTTACATTATTAAATTATTTTTATTTTTTACTTTCAAAAACTTTGTTTTAAATTTTCAATCCTTAGATAACCTTAGCTATAAAAACTTATAATTTTATACATTTTTAATTACTAAATAATTTGCAAACATTCAAGGTTTTGATGAATTTGGTCAAAATTTGAACTTTAAATGCTTTTAAAAAAAGTGTGCATCTGTATCTTAAATATTTTTAAAACTGCACTTTGAACAACTAACAAAAAACCTTGTTTTGAATTTTCAATCCTTAGTTATAAAAACTGAACATTTTATAAATTTATATTTTTTTTTTTTTTAAGGTAGAAAAACTTATAGAGATCCTTGTGTTTAATTTTTAAATCTTTTTTAAATAGAAAATTTTTTATTAATTTCCTAATAAAAAAAAACTCAAAATTTCAACTTAACCCTTTCAGATCTATATAATTATTTAAGTGAATGAAAAAAATTTTTTTACATATTTAATTTACAGTACATTAATTAACATATTTACAAATTTTCATCGTTTTTGCATAATTATTTTGGAAGTTATAGAGTGGGTCATCAGAATGACCCATAGGTCGTCATGGAGCTAAAAACTGTTAATGAACAATATAATATATATTATGAAAACAACTTGTTTTATTAGTGTATAAAATAAAAAAAAAATTTTTAATAACGTATTATTATAAAATTAAAAAACCGTAAACATAAAAATTAAAATCAATTAATTAATAAACAATTCGTATTTGTATAGAAATAAATACAACTGTAAATAAAAAATAAAAAAACAAAATTGCCCGTTTAGAGTACATGAAAAATATAACAAAATTCAGTTTTTTTTGTGAAACTCTGCAAAACAATTTCTCTCCTTCGTCAAGCACAAGTGAACATTGCATTTGGTACAGTAAAAATGGGTTCGATTGTTTCTAGAACACGTAGGATTTTTGCATTTAGTTACGTTTTTTAAGCAATCTATTTTTGGCATATGATCTAATCTATCATATCTTGACACATCAAGAGGCAACGAGCTGTCTGTGCGATTAGTTGTAAAATTTAATGGCGGAAATGAAGAAGATGATGAAGTTGGTGACTCGGAACTGTACGGAAGTTTAGTTGGGCGTCCTACTTTATTTTTTTTGTTGGCGGAGTCTGTAACGTAGTACTAATCATTTCTTCAGCTAACTGAAGACGAAAATGTAGAAAATCTAATACATTTTTTTTATATATGCCGAGATAATAAAGACGTTGATATAATGAATAGGTGGGAAAAAAATTATCAAAGAATAAAAAATGCGTTTTTTCTTTCAAAGTTTGCACTAAAAATAAAACTACTGAAGCTCCAAATCCAAATATTTTCAACTTATTTTGCTCTAATTCTGTTGAACTGCCTTGGTATAATATAAAATCATAGATAATTCCACACTCGACGTCAAAATAAAAATTTTAATACCCCAAGGACTAGGCTTGCCCCCCCCCCATGTACTGTTTTACCGATAATTTCCCCTTGAATGGCACTATCTGATCATCAACACACACATTTCTAACTTTCGGTAGATTATTATATTTTTTTTTAATCTGGTCATACAAGGGCCGAACTTTTATAAATTTGTTTACATTGTTACGCAAACAGTACTCTAAATTTTTCTTTCCAATACATACGTATCCTTGGAAATTTCAAACATCCCATAATCAAATGAATAGCGATCAATGTTTGTATTTCATGCTTATTTGTAGGTTTAAAATTTATTTTACTGTTTTGTACGATATACAAATTGGTATGAACGCTACAATTTCAAAAAAATCGTTTTCGAAATATTGTAAAAAAAAATCAATGGGATTACGTAAATAGTCCACCTGAACTTGTGTTTCGAGATCTTGCAATACTATAGTTGGACACTGAAATGGTTATTGTAACCATTTCATATTTTTTTTTGTGTGTGATCGGAAATTCATTTCTCGGAGGAGAAATTTGAGGAGGAATATCATTAGTATCCAAAGTATCAACTATAGTATCATCTGCAGTATCCATTAAATTTTCAAAATTCCCGTCGAATCGCTGCAATAAATCATCTAATTCTACACCCGGAAAATCATCTCCTCCATCAAATGCCAAGTCGTCTTCGATTCCATTTTCCAAAAGGTCTAATATGCCTTGTGTTGTTAGTTTATTAGCCATTTTTTTCCACAAAACACTAATGCGTAATAAATATAACAAACGAAATATCAACTAAAACGATAATTGTTTTGTAACAATGTGTTTATGCTTTTGTTTTTTACACATTTTTGTGATAATAATTATTATTTATTATCCACACGTGCGAAGATCTGATTACAATATTTCCCTCCATTTCAAACAAAGACATTCTCGCACGCGATCGCATTAACGGGCTTGTAGCGGCCGGTGGGCCATTATAATGTACCACTGTTCAATCGCGTGTATGTGGAGTAGAAATTGAGTCACGTGCATGGCGATAACAAGATATTATTCATACAATATTATACAATAAAATAAAAATGGTTCATAGGGAACGATTTAGCGGACAAATTATAACAGGCAAAATAATTTTTTTTTTCATTAATTACGATGAACAAAAACTAATAATTCTTGTGTTCAAATAACTAAAAATTAATTTTTTTTTTTTTAATTATGTTCTAGACAACGTTCTCTATATTTTTATTTAGACAGAATTGAACTGCCATCATTATTCAATTAGTTATACGCAATCAAACTAGTGGGTCATTAAAGTGACCCGCAGGTCTGAAAGGGTTAAGACAATTATAAAAAACTATTAGAGACTTACGCTCAACTTTTTTTTTAATTTTCATTTACAAGTTATGAAGAACCTTGTATTAAATTTTCAAGTATTTTGACTGACTGAATAATTTTTTATCAGTAATAATAAAAAATAAAATAAAAAAAAACCCGAAAATTTTTTATGCTTATAAATAACTCAAAAAAAGTCAAAATATTTTGAAAATGTTATTGTGTTAGAATATGCTTATATAAACATTCAGTAAAAATTTCATATAATTACTGTGATTATTTTTGGTGGTACACTAAAAAACAAAATCGATTTTGTTGAAAATTTGCTTCGCATAAAAATTCCAGTTTTTCCTTTAATTTTTTTGTTGTTTTTCCCGACGCGTTTGAAAACTATGGGAAATTTTTTACTTTTGACCCTTCAAAGTAGCAACTAGATTCACCTTCCTACCGGAAAAGATGCTAATGAAAAAAATTGGAGCACTTTTACTGCTCTTAAACATGATAAAAACACACACACAAAAAAAAAAAAAAAACACATCATTGTAAAATCATACATTTTTCGTTCCGCTCAGAATTTAAAATATCAAAACATGTAGATATAATTGACCTCCATTAAAATTATCTTTTTGACTGATGTGATTTATCATTGTAAATAGTTTTAATAAGTTGAATTTTAAGATGTATATTAGAAGTATAAAATAAAGTACAAAATGTAATTTCTGAAATAATTTTTTTAAATCTTATTTCCATTGCAAATAATTTTCTAAGACCTTAAATGAAATACATATTTACGAAACCAACTAATTTGATATTATTATTAAAATTTTATACATTGTAAATATGTTTCTTCATATTATAAACTACGTTTATTTAAATATAATATTAACTTTTTTAGTGCATACCGTTTGTCCTGGATAAAGTGGATTGGGTTTTGTTTTACACTCATCAAGCAGTTTGGCATCTAGGCAAAACCTTAAGTCTACACTCATTTGTTTGTAACACTGATGGCCATCAGTTGGTGTTCCCATATATGATTCTCTGCACTTTGAACACTGTTGCATCCAACATAGCTGAACGGTATTTTTTAATGATCGATGATGAGGTACACCCCCCGACTGACAGTTTGTGTCACTTTCAGTATTGTTTTGACAATCACATTTTTCTCCAGTAATTGGATCACATGTACTACCATGACCATGACATTCACAAGGTCTACAAATAAAGATTAATGGTACATATTAAATTTAATTAATAATATAAATTCATATTTAAAATATGATACTTGCCTACAAGGATCTCGATTATCACTTGAGCCTCTAAAATGACCAGATAAACAACCTGAACATGTTGGACCGGTTGTATTGTCTATACAATTAATGCAATATGCATCAGAAAGAGGGCCATCATTTTGCATAAGATTAGTATTAGGATCATTTAAAATACTTAAAGCATCAAATGGTTCAGTATCATATTTTTCAACACACACTTGAGCATGTCCATTACAGTAATCTGAACATGGTATACATTGACCATGGTCTATTGGATTACCGACATAAAATAGTTTACACCTTTGACATTGAGACCCTTGAGTATTGTTTTTGCAACTCAAACATTCTGTTAAGCGATCAGGACCAGCACAATCAGAGTGGCCATTACATTCACATTGTATAGTACAATTGGAACCAACATAACCAAAACCACAACGGCAGACATCTGGTTTTATGCATTCACCTCGAACACAGCCTGTAAACAAATAAAATTCAATTTTATTTTTATTATTTACATTTCAATTTTGATTTGCTATATGGTTATATCTCCCAATATAGGGTCTAACAATAAATCGTGGTATATTGTAATAAAAATTAATGTATACTTTGTGGTCTACTATACAAATTTTTATTAAATTCAGTGATTTTACATGAAATACCAAAATAAAAAAAAAAAATATTAATACATTTGCTGCAATTTTATTTGAATATACTTGTTGTGTTGCTGAAAAAATTAAGGTTTAAAAAAAATTTCTTAAAAATTGAAAAATTAAAATATTAGTTTATATAGGTACTAATGAAATAATACTTACCATATAGGAGGCGTTAAAAAAAAAATAGTTCAATGACCAAATTGTAGTACATTTATAACAAGGTTTACAATATCAAATGGCATTATTCAGCATATTATGCGAACAATGATAAATGACGCCATTTAGAGTCATTAGCATTGAATATGTTAAGTGTTTTATAGATTAAAAAAAAATAAAAACATTCATATAATTATTATTAATAACTTTAACTGTATAGTTTAACTATGGATTCTTCGGTTAAAAATATACTTTTAAATTCTTTTACATACATTTTAAAAAGTTAATTATAATCAACTATACTAGTTGGCAAAACCTAAAATAAAACATCACAAATGAAATAAAACCAATTAAACTGTTATCATCTATAATATATATTATATATAATTATAATATATATTATATATTATATGTATATATAAAATAAGTATTACTAGCAAATATAAAGAGAAAATCTAATAAGTGATTTAAAATAATAAAAATATAATAAATATGACGATGTATTACAGTATAACAAAAAATAGTTGTAGACATATTGGCACATTTAAAGATCAATGTATATTTAAAATTTATTTAAATTTTTTTAGTAGTATATTTTAATTTATTACCTTGTGTACAAATTGGAATACATTGAGAATTATCATCAGGTTGATAACCATTACCACATACACAATGGAAACCATCAGCAAGATCAACACATTCTTCACTTTCTGAATTGCAACTATGATGACCATTTACACATTCATTTTCTGGTGGGCAAGTTATGTAATACCATGCTATAGAATCATTTAAGATAGATTTTTTATTTAAAAAAGCTACATCTGTAGGTGATGAAAGTGCATCATCTATTCCATAAATGAAATCATGAGATTCTAAGTTTTGATAAGCTGCCATTTTTGGTTCAGTATATAAGCGTTGAAGTAATTCCTGACATGAATGGTTAGGGCCAGAAGCTGGACTAGACATATAACCTTCCGTACATATTCCCTGAACAAATTAAAAAATAGTTCTGTGTCTTTTTAATGAAAATAATAAATTTTATTTACTTGTCCAGTTTTGTTTAATACATCTAAAGCACACCATCCACAATGGGTATGTCGGAGACATGTGGAACATTGAATATAACTAGAACAAGGCTGAGGGCAACGATCTATATTACCACCATTAAGAACAAGTCCACAAACACCTCCAGCACAGTACAGTGGTTGATAACTAGGTGATATGCACTCGTTTAGTGTAATTGACCAGTGACATTCATGCCATCCTCCTTCTCCACCCTATAAGTTAAGGTAAATTTAATAAAACTATAATTTATTCACATTAAAAATATTTTACTTGAGATGATAAACACGTTTCACAAGATTTGTGTGCAGAACAACGTTCTGGACAAATAAAAGAATTTTTTATTTTGATGTTTAATCGTTGATTTAGATCTAGACTAGAGCAACTCCAATCATATAATGACCCACTAGTTGAAAGAAAAGTTCCAAACTCAGATGTATGCACTTGCCTGAATATGAAAAATTATAATTTATGTAAGTAGTTGACATTTTAATAAACCATAAATAATTAACACAAACCTAGTCCATAAACAATTTCCTTGCTGATGACATTTTTCACAATTAGTTGCCATACATTGAATATTTGGACACATTTCTACTTTTGTCACTGTTTTACATTGATTATCACAGCTTGAAGGGTCTTTAACACATTGTCCTTTAGTACCACAATTTGCACACCATGAACAAACCTAGAAATAATACATTAATATTTTATTGATAATAAATCTACAGTATTGCTAAAATTAAAAAAAAAAACATTAAATTTAAACTTTATTGCTTGATCATACATTTGAGTTTTCATAATGATTATTAGGCCATGTAGCCAAACAATCAGTGCATGTCGTGTACTGTTCACAAGATCGACTAGATATCCAATTTGAATTGCAAGACACTCCATTATTTGTCCGCGATGTACCATTAGTTGAAACACAGGGATTAAAGCCTGGACCAAGATGAGTAAAACAATAACTGACATTTGTTCCTATCACTTGACAAAATGAACATCCAACTAGTGATCTAATTAAAATAAAGCAAACAATACTTAGATAGTTAAAATTAAATCTTTTAAACTTGAGATTTATATTTATTCCTTGGAGTTATAAAACTATAAAGACAGCATTATGTATGAACCATTAATATGATATTCAAGCAAAATTGAACGCCATTCTACTTCTCTTAAAACTCTACTAAACACTAGATGGTATTACTAACAGTAAAATAAAATGAGATAAATACTTGATAAACTACTGGATTGTATTCATAGTTGATTTAATTAACATAAATATTAAATATTTTCATTTAATATAAAACATTCTAGTATTCTGTCTACTTAAGTTGGCTAAATTCAAATTAGTATTTGTTTTTTATATTATTATTTTATTTGTTTGTAATAATAGGAAAAGGATTAGCCTACTCATCTATAGAAAAAAAAAACATTAATAATTGAATTAATTCAGAAGCATAACATTGTAAAAAACAAAAAAAAAACAATTTAACATTAATCAAGGTCAAAATAAGGAATTATTAATTCAATATTTGACCTTATAGCAATATTAAGTATGTCATTTATTTATTGAATTATAAAAAGAACACTTTATTGTATTTTAATATTATATATAATAAAAAACATTATTTTTTATTAATAATTATGTTGTATTCTAAAATAAAAACCATAAATATGGTATAATGTGTATTGAATAATAATTTATTTTTTATATTTAGGTCATACTGTAAGTACACCGTTTTTCTTCACTTTTAAAATTATACACCCATCCCTTGATTTACCCTTTTTTGTAATATTCATTAAACATAGGAAACAGTAATATAACAGAGCTGTTGATAATTTAAATACATGAATATTTGGGTAATAAAAAATGTAATCATTTCTATGATATGATTATATTAATTTTAAATATTTTAATTTTTAACATTATCTATAAATATTATATTAAACATTAACAATATCTGACCTGCATTTATCTCGTTTACCAGACCACAGATTACAAAGGTCATGTGGTAATTGAATCCGTGTTACACGAGATTGTATATCTCCAGCAAAACCACCAAGAATATACATAGACTTTGTTTCTATGTCTAATGTCATTGCATGAGCATGAGTAGGTGGTGGCGGTAAACCAATAATAAATATATCTGAAAAATGCAATATATTATTTTTAATTTCATTTGAATTGCACATTTATTACTGCGTTAATTTTACCTGGAGTTAATAAACGTATCCACTGGTTACATGCATATGAGTAAGCAATAAGAGTATCATTTGTACTAGGCGGATCGGTCCTTCCACCAAAAACAAACATATATTCATCTGTTGTAATAGCTGAATGTAAAAATCGACCCCTTGGCTGAAAAATTAAATAAATATGTCTTTATAGATGGTAATATTAATGACAGGTGTTGTGAAAAAGGTAAGTATGGTTGAAATTGAAAATAAATTAGTGAACCTTGAATCCTAATACAAATAATAAAATTACTAAAACGAAAAAAGTATACTATTGTCATATTATGAAATATTATAATGTCATTATATGAATTCAATTTGACTTCTTGGTTTGAATATTACCATTCTCGATCATAATTCATAATGTATGTTTAATAATAACAATAATATGAATTATGGTGAATAATGGGTAATATATTTTTAGGAACAAAGATTGTTCAACTCCCATTTTTATATTTTAATTTATACAATTGAAATGCATGTTTATAACATTTAAACATATAACTTACTAGGCTATTTTTTGGTGGATTATAGTCCTTGAAAATAGGTAAAATAGTCCATATTTGTAATTCATAGTTAAGTGCAAATAATTTATCTGTCATTATTGTTTGATTAACAGAGTAAATATATCCACCAAATACATACAAGCTATCAGTTGGTCCATGATATACTGTACTATGTCCATAAATACCTAATAACCAGAATGTTAAAATAAACACATTATACATAGGCATAGCTAATAAATTAAAATACATGCATCAGTATTCAAAAAAAAAATATATATATATTGAACTATAAATGAATTATTAAATAATTTAATGTTTTTTTTTTGTGAAGCACTTACCAGCAGGTCCATAGCCACTTGTTTTAAATTTTTTCCAAATTTCTGTTTGCATATCAAACTCCCATACATCTTCAAGGAAGCCCATATCTGGACTAAAGCCTCCAATTAATATAAGACTTTCTTTATCACCAACTGATCGTAATGTTAGAGTATGGCCGGCCAATGGTGGTGGATCAAATTCTGTCTGAAATATTTAAATACCATATAATACAATAGTAAAATATAATTAAAAATAAATATAACTTGAACTTAGGTTACATATTTTTGTGGCAAAAAGTAATGACTAGTCAAATATTTTAATTTTTCATGTTCCTGTAACCCAGTAAACATTTTTATATGTAACAAACTGTATAGAAAAATGTTTGTTAATAGACTCAAATAGTTTATAGTACACCAATCAAAATTTTTTGACTCATCTAGTATCAAATCATAAATTAATTGTTTGTAAGGTATAACATCTATTTTATTAGGTCACCATATAAACATATGTTATCTTTGTTTTACAAACTTACGACATAGACAATGTGTGTTCAGCACTTTCAATTTTTGCAATAACCCTTAATAATAGAGAGAATTCATTTACTATAAAACTTAACATTTGAACATAATTTCTGCTTTCTTATGAGATTTTAATTTTTAAACAAATTATAAGTATGTAAAATATTATAATTTAAAATTTTTTATTAACTATACTATACTATAGTTTTTTCTATAAATTGCCTAAAATTAAAATATTGTAACAAATCCAAGAGAAAGTATAGATATTGTTCTAAATTTGATAATAGGTCAATTCACTTTATTAATAAGGCTTATCATACAAAACTGGAACTGTTGAATACAAATTTGCTATGTTTTACGTTTGGAAGACAGAGACAACACATGCTAGTGTAGCACCCTCTTAATAATTTAACACTAATCATATCAATATTAGTTACTTGTATCCCTATCCATCTTTGATCTTTTAAACTAAATTTCCAAAAGTCTGATAAAATTTTCATTGAATATTTTGTAGAACGACCAAAAGCAGTTTGAATTTGTGTTAGACCACCATAGACATATATTTCCCTCCGAGAATGTACTATTTCAGCTGCATGGAAATACCTCCCGTTAGGCATATGAGCGTCATTTGTACCATCTACTGTGACCTATTAATAATATTTAACATGTTATAAAAAACTCAAATGTATTTACAATATTTTGTTTAAGACTTGAATCAATGTAGCTTACTTGCATCCATGAATTGTTTTTAGAGTCAAACAAACGAATATCATTTAAAGGACCATGTGATAATGAATAACCACCGAATAACCACAATTGACCACGTCTTGTTGCAACCACTGAATGTCCAAATCGAGGCAATGTTTGACGCAAGTGATCTAAATTTTCTGATACATGAGCAGAATTAAATAGATCTGTAAATATAAGCGGTTGTCGCAAATGACTAGATATAGGAACTGAAATTGAACAATCTTCTCCTTCATAAATATTATCACAAATACAGCGACCATATTCCTAATAAATAAATAAAATAATTATCAATTATATAAAGTTTTAGAATTCGACAAAAATCCACTAACATGATCACATTTTCCATGACCTTTGGCATGATTACAATCATTTGGACATATTAAGTCTTGACAAAATACTCCAGTACTTCCTTTTTGACATACACAACGATTATTAAGACATACCCGGTTTGATGGACAGAAGTCTGGGCAGCTAAATACTACATATGTAGCATTAAATCCTTCAGTAGGTTCAGATTGTTTGTAATAAACAGTCATCACACCTAAATTGTTAATTATTTGCTTAATATAACATTTTAACTTGTAAGATATTTTATATAATATGTAAACTTACCAGTAACTCCTTCTATAGTTAAAGGATACTGAGAATCTCTAGTACAAAATACACCAAGAGAATGAGCTGGATGTGTTCTAGACATAGATACAAAATTTGGCAGTCCATCATATACATAAACACTGTTCATACCACATGGAACATTTATATCATTATCGATTGTTAACTGTATCACATAAGATCCACTGAAAACATAACCAGGAAAATAAAATATTTGGAATATTAATACAATTTTAGAAACTATTATTTTATAAGTATTATTAAGTACTAAGTACTATGTATTATTTATTTGTCTTTTTTATAACTAAAAACAGATTATGAATTTACATTGCAGTTGAATTATTTCTCATGTTTTCTGGATCAATTATCCAAAGACATTCTTTTGACGGTGGACCTTCTAAACGTGTTTCCCAAGCACTAATCTCTACAGATTTTGATCCAAAACCTTGAGGGCCCATACCAGATAAAATACCTCTGGCCATACACTGATGATAACAAACATTTCCATTTCTATAAAATCAAATAACTTTAGAAAATAACTTTTAAATTTTAAACTAATATATTAATACAAATACATTTTTAATTTATTAATACATAAAAATGAATTTTAAATTATCTTGAATTATAAAATATATTATTATTAGATAATTAATATAGATTTAATCTAATAATATTTAAAATAAATATAAATTTATATATTTAAACCCATTTAATAACAACAATTACTTTGGATCTCCAAAAAATCCTTTCTTGCAAAATTGACAATTATCTCCTTCTGTATAATGTTTACAATAACATTTACCCGAATTAGAATCACAAATACCTAATTGTTCATCACCATGACCATTGCAATCACATTTATGGCATCCTTCTAGTGATGTTGCATTACCATAACTTCCAGCTCTAAAAAATAGTTATTAGATAATAATGTAAGTAGGGTATTTTTTTTTAAGTTTATTTATTGGACTTACTTGCAATATTCGCAAAACTGCCCAGTGGTCCAATCTTGACACTGGTCACATGTACCAGCCCGTTCATTGCAGGTTGAATGATTATTACACCCACAGTTAATAGCACAATCAGCTCCAGTCCACCCAAGATCACATTTACATGTATAATCAGGTGCTCCAATACAATAGCCATTTAGACATTTATGATAACACCTGTAAATTGAGTTATATTTAAGTAAAACGTTAAAATTATGTTATATTTTATTTTCCTTTTAATGAAATATAATGTTGGTATTACACTGGTTTGATATCAGTCAATCAACACGTTTTGTTGTCTGACAAACAATTTTAATTGACAAAAAGTTAATAAATATCAAAGGAAAGTATTTATTAATCGACTATTGAGAAACTAGAATAATACCAGCATATGAGACTTACGTTCTTGTACATGAATGTTTTCCATCTCCAATAAAACCTCGTTTACACTGACAGCTATATGAACCTTGAGTATTGGTACATTTCGCTTCTTTATGACAATCGTGTAGTCCCAAACCACATTCATCAACATCTGGACATTGTGCATATGCCCAACTTGAGTCTTCTTCGTAGGTATTGTTGTTCATAATATAAGAACAAGTTCCTAGAAGATAATAAATATTATTAAAATACAACATCTTTAGCATATAAACAGAAATATTTTTAATATACTTATTATAATAACTTAGATTATTGAACAATGAACATACCTATAAATGGTTTACTAAAATCACCTCCTGTACAAATCCCTTGGATTGGATTACCACTGTCATAACACCATCCACAACCAAGAGTTTTTAAACAACTAGAACAATTCATATTTTTTTCGCATGAGGTGCATGCTAAGTTAGGTTTATCTATTTGTATCTGTCCTGATCCATAATAATGAACACTTCTATCAATCCATTCTCGACATCGTCCAAATTGATATTCTGATGTATATTCGGAAAAATGGAAACATTCCTATAAAATATGAAATGTAATTAAAAATTAAGTTAGAGATAAATAAAAATACTTTACATTTGTAGCTCGGCACCAAACGCATCTACCATTATCCAAGCAATCAGAACATGAGTGTCTATTTGAACATGGGGTAGGGCATGAATCAATAGATACCACTCCTTCAGATAATCTAAATAAAATTAAATATTGTATAGTGATATCAAAACTTCAAAAAAGTAAGTTTAAATTGCTTATTAATTATGATATAATCTTTAATAGTTCTAACTTAACCAGTCTCGATATAATAATAAAATATCTTTGTTAACAAACCTTCCACGTCGTTCACATTTGGCTTCTTGACTCCACCATTCACAATATCCACTTTGAACACAGTCAACACAATCTACATGATTAGAACAGTTTGGACATAGCTGAGGTGATATAATAAGGTACTTCCATTCATTAATATCATTATTATTATGGCAAAAAATTGAATCAGTTTGATTTCTTGTAGTACAAACTGATTTTAATTCACACCATGCACAATTAGCATCACTAACACATATAAGACAACTTTGATAGCCAGCACATATTGAGCTGTCTCTGCTATGATATGGTTCAAGATATTCCATCGTAAAAGGCTATTTACATTTAAAATACGTTATTACATAAATATTTAATATTTAGTATTTAATAATAATTATAAATACTTTTGAATTGTTATGTCCTTTATTGTGTTGTAATTCTACAATAGCGGTACCAGTGTTTTGAGAATATGTTATATTTTTATGAGTTGTTAAATCTAATAAGTATCGTTCAGGAGCATGAAATGGTTGATCTTCAGTAGACCACGATGAAAGTTGTAAACATTGCCAACCATCAGCTTTCAATGTTATATTGATTTCCTAATAATTTATTTTAGTTGATAAGAAAAATAATTAACTTAAGTTGAAAGAATTTCTAAATTTATTTACAGGTTGGTACATATATGGAGATGTCATTATAAGTCGTGTATTTGTAAATCGAGAGCATAATTGCAGTTGGTCCTTATGATTGTCCCACATCTGAGGAAACCGCAAAAATCCAGAAAGCCTTACAACCATTGTACCACCAATCGATAGATCAGATCGTGACATCGGTAAATGGGTTGAAACATCAATGATACTTGTATTAACTATTGATACCTATAACAATTAATTATTTTAAAATAATAAGTATAATTCAAATGATTAATTATATAAAAGTTGAATTTACTAGATCTGGTTGTGAAAAATTTGCAGGATGTAAATATTTGAAAAAAGTCAATCCTGATCTTCTATCTAAAGCTCTGCAATTGTCTGGATAAGCAACTTCTATTCCTCCGCCATTAAAAATATTGTTATGTAGACCACACACCTCATAATTATCTGTACAAATAAAAACATTTTAATACAAAGTTATTATATTTTTTCATACATCAATAAATTTTAAATATAAAATGGAATTTACCATTTTTATGATGACATCGACCATCTTGTATGCACCAAACACATCGACCTAATTGCATAATATGAGCAACTGAAGTGGTCGATTGATTATTGCTAAAAGGAGTACTTTCCCCATGAATTAAGCATGAATGACAATCAGTTAAAGCAGAACAGATACCCGGGCATCTGGTTGTTTGTAAATTTGTTGTACAATTTATACCCCCATTGCGTCCATAACAAGTATCATCAGAAGAACACCACCCACATTCAGGATTTGCCGTACACTCTTGAAGACCTTTGTGTCTAAATTAAAATGATTAATTGTATTATTAATATTATTTAGTAAAAATATTTATATTTTTTATTAATATTTATTACCTTAAGCACATAAGTTCTAAATGGTAAGAATCATTTCCTGTAGGAACTAATGTTGGCGGTAAAACAAATGCTAACAAATCTGAGTTTATGTTTCCTCGATAACCACCAACAATAATTAATGTATTTCTGTTTCTGACATCAGACCCATGTCCAAATACACCAAATGTTTTCTTGTGAGTATCTATAATAAATTTATTGACAATTAAAAATGTAGAAAAATAAATAAATTCAAGACAGAAATATTTTCTTTAATTACCTTTGGTAGATAATCCAAGGACATCTCGACTAAGCCATGTATTACAACCAAGATGATAAAGATATATTTCATTGTCGTAGCAAATTTCTTCCTTGGCATGTCTATGTGTATATCCTCCAAAAACAACTATGTAATTTCCTAAAACAAAAAATTTGATAAAATCAATTATATTATTTAAATGAATTTATTAAAGTTAAGTAGCCTACATTAAGACTTAATTATATAATAAAATACAGTCAATAACATAAGTATATACATTTAAACAGTAAGCTTTAAATAAAATTATACACATTAATAATAATGAGTATGGTAGTAACTAAGTGTTTGAACATCAGTTTTGCATCGATCACTGAAGGGCAGGATAGTATTAAATTATTATTAATAATTATTCTAATCAGAGCTTAGTTTACTTGAATGAAGACTTTATAAACATTTATTGAATATAGTTACAATTATATTAAGATAATGAAAAATGTTAATACCAAAAGCTTTGAATTAAAATTTCATTTTTTCAAATTTCACTATTATTATTATTATTATTAATTTAAGATTTCTATGATTTTTATAAAATAATATGATAATTATTTAGTACAAGGTATATTGGTTAGGCAGAATATAATATTATCAAATTATAATTACAATTGTTCATTAATATTTATTTATTAAAAAACCTTATGTTTATATTTATATAAAATTGCAATAGAAATATTAAAGTAAAAATTAAGTTAGGTTTGATAAAAAAAATTCATTAGATATAAATACATTGCCAGAGATTCGAAAACAGAGTTCTAAAAATGTATTGACACAGTTAATGACTTAGAAAAGTCTATATGCGTTATAATAAAATATGTTACATAATTAACAAAAGGTTGCTTCGTGCGGAATTCTTAATATGAGTCAATATACAAACCCATTATGTTTGCTGAGTGGAAAGCTCGTTCGGTAGGCACATTTGATGGTGGATATTTTATTTCAGACCAATGCTGTGTTGGTATATTAAAAATAAACATACGATCACTAAGTTTTGAAAACCATGATGCACTTGTGACTATTCCACCATAAATAATGAGAGATTGAGAACGAATGTCATACACTGTTGAATGAGCTGCCACGCGAAAATTTAGTTCTTTACCACCTCTTGGTTTAATTTCTTTCCATTGTTCGTTTTCATTATCTAAATGTAAAAACATTTAGTTTTAAACAACATTTAAAAAAAATGTCATTGAACAAACTTTGTATTATATTTTATAGGTAAATTCATATACTTATATTATGACTAATGTTAAGAAAACCTAGAAATGAAATACTTAATATTTATTTATTTTATTACTGAAAACAAATAATTGATTATTTTTAAAGGAATTGCATAATTTTGTACATACTGTACAAGTAATAATATCAAATCTATGCTACAAATAATGAACATTTATATTTTTCAATTAAAACATAGGTAAACATCAAAAAAGGGGGAAAAGTAGGTAATCGCTCTACTGTACAGTAGGTATAGATTGTCCCTTATCATTGAGTAAATTGCTATAATGTATGTTATATATTGAATTTAATGATAAATCATTGCATATGAAAAATGATTCTGACTTAATGGCTAATGGTTTGCTGGAACTAAAATTGTTTATGTTTTGTTAAATATTCATTTTCTTGAAAAAAATATAAGCTCATTTTTATTTTTAATTGCATTCATAACAAATTATGAGAAACTCTGTATTACTTTTACAAAACTAATTTTTTAAACAAGCTTTTTTTATTGACATTTTTTGAAAAAAAGAATCAAAAATGTCAAACGTCTAAAAATAGCTTTAAAAGAATCAAATATTTTAAAAATTATATTATGTATTATATTATATTAGACAATACTAATATAAACATTTGGTGAAACTCAAGTATTTAAGATATTTCCTTTTAAGAAAATTGATTTACGTAATAATCCTTGTTTACTTATTTTTTTTTTGCCAATTATTAAGAATAAAACCTACTGAAAATTTTTATGGTTGACTTATTTTTTACTTTTAACTAAATTTACTTTCCTATCAGAAAAAATATTGAACTTGAAAATTAAAAAATTTTTTTTTATAGTAGAATATCTTTAGACATAAAAAAAAATGTAAAATATATTTCTTATAATATTCATTGTTTATTCATAAAATTAAATATAAAAGCATTTTTGTACTAAACCTTGAATGAGTTAAAAAAATGCCAAGACTAATAGTAACATTAAAAAAAATGAAAACTGGGTTTTTTTTCAGACTAATAAAATATTTAAATTGTTAATTAAATTATATTGTTGATCATAATTTGTTAATAATATTTGTTTAATATTATTTATTTTATTTTTAAATCAGAAATGGTATAAAATTACCTGTATTAAGTTGAATAGAAAATATCTTAGAAGAAAAATATCCTTTGCTATTACTACCACCAACTAAGTAAACAGTATTTGTATTTTCCACATATGTTAGAGTATGTCTTGTAAGAGCAGGTGGTATTACTGTAGACTGTTGAGCTCGTAAAAACCATTTTTTTGTATATATGTTATAAAACCATAATTCTCCTGACAAACCCTTTTTCAGTTTGCCACCATACATGAGAAATCCTCCATTGTACCTAAAAAAAAAAAAAAATAAAACAGAACTTGTTTTGTATATTTTTAGAAAATATGCAACCCACTTTGTTGCTGCATGACCAAAGCGTGGTGCTGGTAAACGTTTTTGTTTGATTTCATTTAATATATGTTCATTATTTTCATCATTAGGAAACTCAAATGGCGAATGACGAGTATTCTGAATTGTGAAAACAAACATACTTAGTAACCAATAATTATAAACATTAAATACAATTTAATTCATATCATTTAAAGTATAGAATGTCAAAACTATTTAAATGTAATGGATATTTTAAGTAAATTAATTTTTATATTTAAATTATATTATATTATATTAATATTATAATGTATATAATACACCTATATATAAAATTAATAAAACAAAATTACATCATTTTGATGCTCAAGGAATGTTGAATCATCAGCTAGTGATACAAAAATATCATGTAATACAGCTGACCACGTTTTGTTTCGTCTATGTTCATTTACACGACTAGTATTATCAGAAGATGGGTATTTAGATCGATTTGTTCCAATTGTTGTGTCTCCTAACTTTGCAGTCATCAGAGCATTTATTGTGGCTGATCCTATAGAATTGACTGTTGTGTGTAAAGGATCTGCATGTATACAGCCACAAAAAAAATATTAAGATATACTCACAAACAAATAAGTATTTATTTATTAAATTACAAATATGTCACCTATGATATTATCATTTCGATCGTACCACATAGAAGTGTTAAACCGAAACACAACAAGATCACCAAGAATATTATTTAAATCATATCCACCAAAAATGTATAAAGAATCAGCCTCAGAAATATACACAGCTGAATGGGCAGCTCTTGGATGAATACCTCCCTGATACAAATTATGCCATCTAAAATTTGATAAATTATGAGTATTTCATTTAATGAAATAATAAAAAATATCAAACCTATTCCCTGTAGAATCAGAACTATTCAATGTGCAACCCATTCCTGAATAGTTTTGTAGGCAATGGCATCGACCTTGTTTGCACACACCTCTATTAGGTTCACCACATTTATCGGGACATAGTTCAGTTCCGCAGTCAGGTCCACCCCATTCGTTATCACATACACAAAAATTTCGAAGGCAAAATCCATGACTTGAACAATTTCTTGGGCAATCAGATACATAATAGGAAGCTTCAAAACCTTCTAATGCATAATTTGTGTCACTGAATAACAATATTAACATCTAAACATACAAAACAGAATCCACTCAAATAAACTAAAAAATAATAGAAATAATAAGAATAGTCATGAAAATATTAAAATATATTTAGTTAATAAAGTTAATGTTTAATTATGATGAATTTATTTTTTATTTAATCATATGCATATTATGTAACTATTATTAAAAGTAAAACATATCACTTAAAGACTAAAATGGCTGTTTAAAATGATCCAGAATTATAATCATAATAATTGAAATTTAATTTTGCACTAAATACAGATTACTGGATATTCATAAATAGTTAATGTATATTTTATAGAATATAAATTAAATAACAAACAAAAAATTTATTAGTTATAATATTTTAAGCTTAGAACAATTTAATAATAAAACAGTGACTTTTCTTTACTTATTTTTACTAAACTTAAACGTAACAAATATAATATGTTTTGAAATACTGATAATTGTTAATTGATTTTTTGTCTACATTTTTTAAGTTATTAACATTATTATTTGTTTATTAAAAAATACCTATTAACAAAATGATTTCCTAAAATTTTCTGATATTTAAAATTAAATAGTATTGTTATAAATATTTAAATTGGAGGCAATAAATAATTTTTTAAACACTGTAATTATTGTTTTATATTGTTATTATAATATATTTATTAAAAATACTTACAAAACCTGATGATGCTAATATTGACTGAGGTTGATTTTTTCCACTATAACTTCCAAGAAGAGGTGAATTAAACGAATCTCCATCATAAACAAATACATAGTCATAAGAACATTCTGTATTTAGAGTCTTGAACTCCAAAGTAATAAACTGATTTGTACTATTCGCTAGAACAGAAAAAAAATACCTACAGATAAGACATTAATTTTTATAAATCTTTAAATATAGTAACATATAGATTTAGAATTAATTATAAGTTTATATATTTACTATATTTTGTCAAAGTATAATATAAGGTATAAAAAAAATTATGTTTGTATGATTAATTTATTAACAATAAAAATTGAGTTTTGCAAAATAAGCATTAAACTTAACTATCAATATTAGTAATTCCATTTCGTGCCATTCGAGCATCATTACATCCGACGCCGCGAAAGCATAACTAATTTAACTGTGAGCACCATTAATTATTACCATAGAGCAATAAATGTACAATTAAGTATATAATACTGTACATCCTTAAGTAGAGTTTTTCTTTTATACATAAAATTTCATTTGTCTCTGTGTGCATCATATCATCTACAACTAATTACGACCGGTTCACAGATCACTACTGTAACTACGTCAAAGTGTTACCCGTATAATACAATATATTATAAAATACTATGCATATAATAAATACAGAAAAGCATCCATGTAACAAACTTCCATTCAACAATTTTTTCTGTTTTAAAACATAATTTTAAGAACCAAACCAAATTTTTTTTGTTGTCCATAAGACAACTTTGTGATATGGAAGTTTCACTGTTTATTTTTTTTTAAACAAACTAAACATTATAGTATTGTGTCATATTCAAAAAAAACTATGTAAAGGTGAAATGGAGTTTGTTAGTAAGGTTATAACTTATAAGGTAAAAAGTAAATCTTATTGTGTTAAATATTGAATAAACTTGAGAATAAATATTAATAAACTAATTGTCTTAATCTAATTTTTAGAGTTTATTTTAAATGATTTTCTATAGTTTTATAAGTGCTTCAAAATTTGTACTCCACAAATAAATATATCATAAAATATACTTAGTAATAAAGGTTAATAGAACATTTTCGCTCAGAATTGTTTTTTTTATGCAATAATTTATTATTGAATTTAAATTTAACATATATATTATAGTGGCTTACTCAATAACGAGGTACACTCACCTACTGTACAGCAAAGCAGTTACCTACTTTTCTCTTAACCTAACCTAACCTAACCTTTAAAATTGTGTACCATTCAATTTTTAGAATTTGATAATGAGTAATGTAAAAAATATTTATGAAAAAAAATTTTAATTAAAAAGAATATTTTCTCCTAATCTATTGTTATTTCAAAGAAAAAAATATTTCCGCTTTGATATAAATTCAGTACCAAAATATTTAAAAAAGTGTTAATTCCATTTAATTTACAAGGTATTCATTCAATTAATTTAGTTAAAAGTCCTAATGGTACATACAATTAATAATATTTTTTTAACACTTAAACATATGATCTAAAATCCAAAAATTACATTTATATTAGCCTAGTTCCATAAAGTTATAAGATAAAACACAATAAAAAAAAAAATATTTTACATACTTAAGTTTTAAAGTTCAATAATTTTACCATGAAATTAAAATAGGTATAATCAGTGGTATATTATGAGGTATACAGGGGTATATGGTTTATACCTACTTTTCTAGTTTTGTTTTTAGTGTAACTCTCTAAAGTTTAAATGCACAACAATATACGGTGTACGGCCATATGTCTATTAGAATTTTTAGTGATGAAAACAAAATGTTCTACACCTAATTATTTGTGATTTTCATTTCTCAGATGATATATACTAAATAATAAATATAAATTATCAAATAAAAATATTTTGAGGATATATACCAATACAAAAATATATAATGTATATTTTTAACTTGTTATATCTGTAAATTGTAATATTTATACTTTATAAAGATGTATAATAATGCATGTATGTATATAAAATTTGCGAGTATGAATATGCGTTTATATTTTATATTCTTCATATTTTGACCATTTGTCTATAGCAATGATACAATGATAATAAAAAATGATTTAAAATTTTGAATAATCATCATTTAGGCCTAATAATTAATCAATTAGTAATCATTTTTCGACTATACATTGTTTTTAGTACCTTTGTTGGTGCGAGTTTTTTTTTAAATGTTTTATTCTATTTTGAAATTGTGTCACTTTTGTGTAATAACCAGGAATTAGATTTTCATGTTTTATTAAATGGTGAAATAAGATGTTTTTATTTAGTAAAAATATAGAAAAATATTTTATTATTTTAATATTCTGAACTCTTAAATATGCTTTTACAAAA
Source organism: Pentalonia nigronervosa (assembly GCA_014851325.1). Taxonomy (NCBI): domain Eukaryota; kingdom Metazoa; phylum Arthropoda; class Insecta; order Hemiptera; family Aphididae; genus Pentalonia; species Pentalonia nigronervosa. The sequence goes on along the minus strand of JACXSJ010002018.1, from coordinate 4,310 downwards.
AAAAAAAAAGATTAGTTGTGCTATGATTTAAGTGTTGCAACTTCAAGCTTAGATAATATAACTACAAAAATATCAATTTCAATAAACTTTTTTATATGTTCAATGTGTAAAAAAACTATAACAAATCAAAATCAACAAACATTTTTCATAAAAAATTAAACAAATGGAAATAATACATGATCATATAGCACATCTCTATATATATTATACATAATTAATTGTCTATAGAAAAAATATATCGTACTAATACTGCTAATACCAAAGTAATGAAAAAATCTATTTTATATAAATAATTTTTTTTTTTTTTAGTGCCTTGTTATTTATTGTCCAAATAGTAAAAATATTTCTAAAATATGTCATTATGTATAAAATATTTGCTAATATCTAAATATTCATTTTTATGCAAAATAAAATGTTGTATTTAAATTTGTCGTTACATAAAACATCGAGAAACCTCGCCCAAATGATACTTCATAGCTTCAGTAAAAATATGGAAATCCAGTCTCTTCTAACAACTGATGAATAACTGAAGGATTAGTTGAGATATATAACAATATTCATAATTTTGACAGCATTTAAAAATGTTTGATATATATGGTAACTAACATCGGTTTCTTCAATTATGCATGATAAAACCTCAAATGTGATAATTACTATAACAGTACAACGGAGATAGTCAAAATAATAGTCTTAAACAAAAAGAAAATACAGTCTGTGGTATCATTAACTTTCAGCCATTTATTTCAAAGGCTCATGTACATAAGATTCTACAAGTAAGTATTATTTATATTGATACACTGCAATATATTATACATTGATATAAATAGGTTCATATAATATTTTATAGAAATAAATAATTCAAATACCAACAAATTATCTCACTTGTGTTGCGAGTCATAAGTCATAACTATTGTATCCAATAATATTATTATAGCAGTAATGTATTAGTTATTATATATTTCTATAGACAAATGAACAAGAGATTAAAAATGTATCAAAAATCTCTTGAAAAATAACTCAAAAATATATGTCAATAATTCTTGTTTATTGTGTGTTTTATATAGAAAGTTAGGAAAATTAAATAAGGATATTAACAGTGTCTTACGTGTTAATCACAATTAAGAAAAATTTAGCTTTGCACCTAAATCCATTTCAGTTAGTTTTTGGATAGCCAATGATACTAATATTTAAAGATAGATAAGATAATGAAAAAAATTAACTTGAATTAGTTGTGTTAATGTTAAAAAATTAATTTATAATATAATAGTTAATATATATCTAACTCTAAAACTGTAATGCTAATACTGAAAAAAATATTCACTTAACTCAATTGAAAAGAAGTTAATTATTTTTTTACCACCTGACCAAATATAGTGATTGTGCAGCTATTAATTTTTTAAAAATTACCAAATAATTTGTTAAAAATGAATTCTACATTAAATAGTAAGGTATTAAGATGCCATAAAATTGAAAAACAAAATAAAAAATAAGATTAAAGTATTTAGGTAGATAAACTGGTTTTGTTATGACTTTTACATTACCAGTGATTAATAAATAATAACTTAGGTCTTGGACTAAATTTAATAATCATTTATAGTGATAACTAATATAGCTATTGCTTTTTTCAAATTAATTAATACTTATTCATGAATATTGCTATATTTACTTTGCTGTATGATATATTAAATATTAAGTAGGCATTGGTAAGTAATTTAAAATATGTGCCCAATAATTTAATAAACAATGTTAACTAAAAATATGTTATTCTACTCTTCAATTGCATATTTTAATCACTATTGTCTTTTGGCATAGAAGTTGGCACGTAACAATAATTAACAAATATATTCCAATTAAGACTCGTGATTTGTAACAATATCAAAAAACTCATTCTATAACTTTAATCAGAGTAACTTACCTTTGATCAACCATTCACAGTGAGTGTTCTGTGAGTAATTTGTTCCTGGTGGACCATGAGTGATGACTCCACTAGTCTGAGACAAGATGGTCCGGGTTTTGTCACAAGGCACATCGTTTGAACGAACAGTATTCAACAACAGGGCAATTGCCAACAATTCCCTAGGAAACATGATAGACATTTCTCCCATTACGGCCTAACATGTTGGATACACATTAACCGCAATCCTCATTGTGTCATTTCGTTGTAGAACAAAGTCTGTCAATGAAGTATCCAATGACCTATTGAGATGCATCAAAAATTCGTAGTCAATAAGATGTAACGGGCAATAGACGTTGGATATGTGTACATGCCTCCGCACACCATCGGAGGCATAAAAGACGTGTTATATGGTTCCGTTTCGAGTGACATTCATTGTTAATGTTGGATAAATAAAAAAAATTATTCACTTATTCAGAGTTCTGTTCATTTATTTAGTTTCTTATCACACAATTTGTGTTTTGATTTCTGTGCCATTATCATTTAAGGCGTATCGTCACTCGTTATCATTAAACACCCAAAACAAACGAAAGTAAAATAAAGTTTTGATGTTTTTTTTTTTTATTCCGATTACGGACATATATACGTCCGTGATTCCGACATAGGAACATATTATATATTATTATACTGTATAATACATAATACTGTATAAGCAGGGCCGGCGGAAGGCATACAGGCCTATATATGTCCAGGGAGGCATTTTTTGGTGTAGGCAGGACCGTATTTAGGATATTATATTTGTTCCTAAGTAAGCGCGAAAACTGAAAAACTCTTTCGAAATGTTGATGAACAAAAAAATAAAATGCGTAATTATTTTAATATTTTTGTTTTTAAAAATAATGGCTGTTGCATATTAACTAAATTTAGCCTTGATTAAAATGATATACGTACAATTGTACAAGTAAAATATACTGAAATTAAACTTTTGTAATTGGACAGGAATATACAGTGGCTTAAACCCGAGATGGATTTGAATAGGTATATTATGCTTGAGGATATGGTTAAGGGGTAAATAGTTGTGGGATACAAAACAAAAGGGCGGAAAATTTGGATTTTGTTTTTGTATACATTTTGTCTAGAACCGGCTCTGTTTATAAATATATATTTTTATTTATTAGATACGCTCTCTAACTAATACGTACTTACTTAAGGAATATTTTGTTTGGGAGTGTAAAACTATCGGTTTTTTGTATTTAAATAGATATTTATAATTTTTTAAATTTATGTGCCTCAGCCCTACACTTATAAATGTCAATTTTTAAAGAGAAAAATGAATTTTATGCATCGTGTAAATATTAAAAAAACTTGCACTTCTGTTCGAAAATAAAATAGGTACATAACTAAATAATATATAATAGGTACCTAACTTACAGGAAATTCATAAAAATTTTTCAATACGAGGATCTCTATAAGTTTTTCTACCTTTAAAAAAAAATATTACCGGAAAGTCAAACTAATTTTTTATGAGCATTTGAAATTAGACCGGACATTCACGCGTTTTCTCCGGGAACGATTTTCTTATTTTTATTTAATTTATAAAGGAATGATTGAAGACATTTGAAATTTTCACAAAATATTTAGATTATCATTTTCTATACACCAAAAAATTTACAAATTATTTTGACAATTTTTGAATCAGTTAAAAGCTTAAGAAATTGTTTATTTTTTAACAATGTTTTTCCGTAAATATTGATAAAATAATTTTCGTTGTGTCAAATTATTTGAAAATTTAATACAAAATTCCTCTTAAGTTATTAATATAATAGATAAAAAATATTAAAAATACATAGGCACAATTTTCTTTTATAAGCATTTAAACTTTTTGACCAAAATTCATTATCGAACATTTGCAAATTGTTTTATAGTTACAAATTTATAAAATGATCAATTTTTATAGCTAAGAATTGAAAATATAAAACAAGGTTTTTCGTAAGTAGTTTATAGTGCAACCAAAAAATCAAAAAAATATATTAAAAAATAATTTTTTACAGACATTATAAGTTCTACTTTAGACAAAATGAAATATTTAAATGAAGAATAATAAAGCTATTTATTTCATTGTAATTTAAAAATATTTTTCGTACGTGCTTGGAACTTTTAAATTATATTAGTATATTTTTTATACAAAATTAAATTTTCAAATGCAATGTTTTTTGTAAAAATTAATTCGACCTACTGTATTATTAAATAACAATAATATCTTAAAATACACTTAGTTATATAGGCTGACAGACAGTTTTCGCTCATAATCGTTTTTCGTATATGTTAATTTATGTCATTGAATACAAATTTAACACATCCATGAAAGTGACTCACTCAACACTTACTGTACAGCAGAGCGGTATTCACTTGCCAA
>JACXSJ010002017.1:35426-60343 GCA_014851325.1 Pentalonia nigronervosa | reverse complement strand
CCAATGATCGTCTATTGTCCGAAAGAATATTTTTATATGTTGAAAAACTTCTTTCGACGTCCACAGATGTTATAGGAGCATATTTAAAATGACAAATATCATCTGGTGTTAATTCTCCTGGTATGTTTTTTAGAGCGGTTTCGTTACCTTCTAAAATACTTGAAATCGTTTCCATTAAAGTATAACCATTATTTTTATTGAAAACAATTTCTAATTTTTTCTTTATTGCTTCTCCATGACTGCTTGTATTATTTAAAATACAAGTTTTGGCATTATTCACGATACTAATTGCCTCAACTAGAGGTATACCTGATACTTCAAGGCGTGTTATATAGCTTGGTATATTTCCATAGTTGGCTTTTATGAATATCAAGTTAGCTTCAATTTCTTTGTCTGCCATTAAATGTTGCGCTTTTTTGATAGCTATGGCATCGTTTTCTTCAAATCCATCTATAACTGTTTTAATAAATTGAAAATATTCACAGTAGTATACTGACGCTTCTAACCAAGTACCCCAACGTGTCAGTATTGGTTGAGGTGGTAATGGAATAGTTGGGCCCATACATTTAAACTTTAGAACTCTAGAAGGTGCTTTTAAAAAAACTTTCTTTACATTTGATATCAATGCATCCAATTTAGGAAAATATTCTCGCACTTCTTCAGCTACCCTGTGTAGACCGTGTGCGAGGCATGTGACGTGTTCCATTTTTGAGTACAGAGCTTTTATATTTTTACTAGCTTTAATCATGTATGGAGCTGCGTCGCTGACGAACAATAAAACATTATCGTGTTTTACTCCGTTTGACCATATTATACCCATAGATCTGTCAAACAGTTTGGTAATAGTGCTATTATTAGCTTTTTCCAGCACTTCACAGTTTAATAAAAAAGATTTTCCGAGCTCAGATATTTCTAGTGTACCAACTATTACATTGGCAACATATCTACCTTCGACGTCAGAGGTCTCATCAATACTAACCCATATTTTTTTGTTTTCAACGTATTTTCGAATAGAATTAATAGTTTCATTAAAACATTTATCGACATAGTTTTTTCGCAAAGTAGACTCATCTGGCATTTTTTTGTCCGTATGTTTTTCTAAAAAATTACTAAGTAACTTGTTCTTCAGTTTATTGAATGGAATATTCGCAGCTAACATAGCCATGCAAAGTTCTTTATTAAAAATGTTTGTTTTATCGTTGTTTAATACGTTATTTAAGAATTGTTGAGGTTTTTCATTTTTTTTTTTCATCAATTTTATTCCATTAATATGTTTTTCTCTTGAAATATGTTGCTGAATTGAAAATTTTTTTTCAGCCGCAACTTTAATATTACAAATTTTGCAGAGTAAAATAGTCCCATCTGTTGTAAATACGTCTCTACCAAATTCATTTACGTAGCCACTCAAGCGCGAAGAAGTAGATTCTTTTATTTTAGGCATTGTACGAACGAACGAATTAACACAACGAAAAACGAAATAAACGCGACCACGACGTGACACGAACTAACCGATTATAATAATATTATTTATTATTTGCCAAGTCCGAGCGATTATAAATAAAGATAAGATAGACAATATTGTATGTTTAGAACAGTTTATAAATTGTAAGAAAAACCCCGAAAAATACGAGTAATATTTTGAGTTAGTTATATTTAGATTATTAAGTATTATCAGAGATTTAATACTGCTAGTATAATATTTAATCTATGACTGTAAAATGTATAAATACTATATGTTTATATATTATACAAATATGCATTAAAAACGAAAAAATGACCGAAAAATGCTAAAATATGTTCTAAAAATGAAAAAATATTGAAATATGTAAAAAAAGCAAAATAATGCAAAATAAAAATTTCACCTTTGAAGTCTCTGTTACATGAATCAAATTATAAACTTGGAAAGCATTGTCTAAGATTAACCAAAAAAAGATGCATTTTGCATTGAAATCCGGGCCCTACTCATAAATGTTAAAAATGGCAAGATAATCTTTAATTTAATTCCAAAATAAATCTCAACAATAAATACTATTTTTTTAAAAGCAACACAAGGAGATTTCAACTCCAAATCAAATTTTTTTCACATAACCACATGTAACTCTCAATTGTAGCAGCTAGAGCAAAATATTTTCATTGATATCTTTATGAATTAAAACATTATCATTTTACAAAATGTGATAATTGATAAAGTACATTTTTGAGCATATTGAAAGATGAAAAAACCGAGTTTTGAAGATATTAATAATGTAGATATCGCTGAAAACATAAAATGTAATGACAATTTTGTTGCATATTTTAATTTAATTGACTGAAAAAAACTGGAATGATCTAGGGAAAAATGAGTTTTGTCAGGCTAGAAACAATATGCACTTGTATAAGTTACATAAATTATTTAAATAGTATTTAACGAGAACTTTAGCCACAAATAACCCTCCCTTGCCAGTATCCAAATCTAAATACATCTCGTATATTTTAATGGCATTGATCCATAAACTTCATAATGGTATTAGTATTTTGTATAAACTACGATGCCTTAAACATATTATTTTCCTGTATTTTTAATCAGCAGGCACGTATACAGAAAAACTATTCGGGGTGGGGGCAATATAAAATAAATATTTTTTGAAAACATTTTTCGGGGGTTGAAATTTGTCCCTTCCCATTATATCCCGAATACCTGCCATGTATTCGTTTCTATGTCTCAATCTATACCATTCAAATAAAATAAATAAATATATATATATATATATATATATATATATATATATATATATATATATATATATATATGTATATATATATATAAACTTAATCCTCACCCAACATCGTATAAATAAACTGTCGTATTCTGCTTTCTATTAAAACGATAAGGGGTTTTCTTGATGAACATCCTGACATAACTGTGTTGTAACCGAACTTTTACAAGTATGTATAATAACTATTATTATAATTAAATAACATTTTTTTACAAACTATTTTGATAAAAAATAATTATTTAAACATAAATATAAACAAACTATTGATATTAGCATTAAAACATAAATTATCATTAACCAGATACATTTTTTTTCTTTAATTAATATAAACTAAATACATTTATTTTTAGTATTTAAAAAAAGTCTTATATTAATTCTTATATTAAGCTACATAGCATGCGTATTAATAAATGAAACTAAATAATTTATAATTTATTTAATAATTTATTTTGTAATATTTAGAATAAAATAGATAACAAGAAAAAATGGGATTTATGTATCTGTTAAAATAAATAAAATTATACTTGTTTTTGTTATATTAAAGAAATTGTTAACGATAACAGGATGTTGAGATGTATGAATTTTCTTATTGGAAGTAAAATGATTGGTAAATGTCATAATATTTAGTGTATACTGTAGGAATACATTACATGAATGAATGACAAAGATAACTATGAAAGTAACGGAGTTAAAGTTTAGATAAGTGACGTGGAATGGTAAAATGCTGGTCAAAATTCTTGTGTCATTCTCTTTATTTATAAGCAAATCAAGCATATATTTTACATATGATGTAAAACACTACCAAGAAATTGTGAAGTAGCAGCTATAATTTGTTACTAATTTGTTAAAAAAATAAATTAAAATCTGCCGAAAATAGCGTGCATTTTATGATCCTTCAATATTAATTTACTTCATATTTCTTATCTGAGTACCTATAGTTATACTATAATACTAGCACCTATGTTTTAATTTTAAATTTAGCTTAGATCTCTAATTAATAATTATCATTGTATGACTGGGGAAGTCCACCTTATTCACACACATCATCGCGCTAACAACTACCATTGGTGTTTATCTTGGAATTCGGGTATTATTTTTGTGTTTATTAAACCGCTGCTGCAGCTGCCATCAACTAATATAAATAATTATTATCATCGAACACTGACGTTACAATAAAATGTTTCCAATTAGTCATAACGTGATTCTGTTTTTGGCTTTCTGTTGTCACTAACCACTGCACGTCTGAACCTAATAATTACGTACCAATCTATTTGGAATCTGAAGTTTAGACAAGTAGGTACATTTCCGTATTATATTTTACAATATAAATTAGTCACACACACATACACACACATCATAATCATTGTAAATTATGTGAGTATATAATATTTTGAGTATACGCAACGTGTATATTGACCACCACCGCGTCGAATACGTTTGTTAAAACAAATATATATATATGATTAATGTTTGAAAATCTCATGAAATATTTTAGTATTTTAATACAATTTGTTTTTATTTTTTAAGGGGGTTCTAAAACGATTAGGTTATTAGCGATCAGACTTCAAACACTATATATCATAATATATTCTTTATATATACTATATATATTCTAGATAACTATACTCGAAATAAATGAAGAAGAAAAGGACGGAGATAAAAAACGTAAAGAGTTGTTAGAAGAGAGCAAAACATGTTTTAAATATTATTTTAAATTGTTGTTTTTGGATGATATATTTAAGAACGTCTCAAAAAAGGATTATGTAGTTTTAGTAAGCCAATCTTCGAATATTGAAATTAACAGTTATAAATCTCGATCTAACGGTAAACTAAGTAATAATATTCCTAATTATAGCATAATTAACATTGAAGAATATTATTTGGCTAACGAAAATAAAAAACAAAATAATATTATACACGAAGACAAAATAAGTAAAGATAATTTTGATATTCATCTAAAAGATACAATAAATAATCTTTACGCCTTTGATTATTTTTAAAAGTCAACGTATCAAAATATTGAGCACTTCTTCAAATTTCATCCTTGTCAGTCAAAAGACAATATTCCCTTGAATCCTTAAAAAGTTTATTATTCAGCAAATAATAATTGTATATGATTATCTTATTCTACAGAATTAAAAAAATTATTTTGCACGATTTGTATTGTTTATGAGAAGAAAAAAAGGAGAGTAAAATATTTTTGTTGAAAGTTCTTCTGGTGGTAATTTTTTTCAGTACCTACACATTTTATAAAACATTTTAAAAATGAATTGCGAACCCGGTCATTCCAAAAGATTTTGTGTGAGTGATAATTCATTTTCAGATAATACTTTAAGTTTATTAAATGAGACTTTTAGTGATATTGAAAGTGACATTGAAAATGTATGCATTGAAAGTGATCATTTTTTCTGATTCCGAATAAAGTAACGACGATGAGGAAGACCAAAATAATTCCGATAGTTCGGACTTGGATGCTGACACTACAAATATAAGAAGTAAGTTTTTTTACAGAAAAAATAAATATAATTGGTGTAAAGATGAATTAAGTCCTAAAAATACTAGAGCACTGCAGTCAAATATTGTTTTACAACTACTAGGCTTACGTCCAGAGACATGTGCTTTAGGAAACAGCTGATCCGTTAGAACTATGGTCATTATTAATTAACGATGAAATTATTCAAGTTGTGCTTTGGACTAATGAAAAAATAAAAAAACACGTTCAAAATATAAAAGAAAAACAGTAGCGATTTAAGAGATACTGATATAACTGAAATCAAAGCTTTATTCCGGTTATTGTGTTACACATCTGTTTTTAAATCTAACCATGAAAGTATAAACTTAATTTTCGCAACTGATGGTTCTGACCATGAAATTTTCTGTTGTGTGACTAGCCAAAAAAAGATTTTTGATACTTTTAACTTGTTTGCGTTTTGACAATTCTAATGAACGCGAAGAGAGAAAATAGGATCCACTTGCTTGTATATCAAATTTATTTAATATATTAATAAAAATATGTAAAGCTGTTTACACTATAGATAGTTGTGCTACAATTGACGAAATATTGACAAACTTTAGAGGAAGATGTAAATTTAAAATGTATATGCCAATGAAGCTAGGTAAGTATGGTATAAAATTGATGTCCATGACAGATTAATTTAACAGTTACTTGATAAATACTTATATTTATGCTATCTAAATTCTGACGGTATGAATCTTAATAAACAAGATAAAAAATTTTCCGAACCTACCCAAACTGTTCTTCGTCTAATAACACTAATAATAAACACTAATCGTAATGTAGTCGCAGATAATCGGTTTATATCCATCGAACTCGTCGAATTATTGAAAGAAAAAACACTTATTTACGTCAATACAGTAAAATAAAAACAAAAGAGAAATGCCTCCATCTTTTTTACCACAAAAAAAGAAAGAAGTTGGTACAATTGAGTATGGTTTTATAAAATATATGACTATATTATCGATGGTAACAAAACCAGGAAAATCGGTTATTTTAGAATCGTCTAAGTACCACCAAAAATGTTTTGACAAGGAAAATAATAAACCCAAAATAATACCTTACTACAACTCGACTAAAAGAGGCGTTGATTCCTTAGACCAAAAATGTTCAGTTTATTTAGCTGTCGTTCCCAGAGATGGCCTTTAACTATTTTTTATAGAATGCTTGATATAGCTAGTGTTAAAAAATGCATACTGTACAATTCGTGTAAAAATAATATTAAGATAAATAGAGCTTAATTTTTAAAAATATTACCTTTTGCTTTAGTCAAACTAGAAATAGTAAGACGATACAAAAATAAACGAATATCTCGTGTTCTTTGCTTAAATATTGGAGAGATTTTAAACAAAACAAAAAAGATTTGTTAGAAATAAATTTTTTTGACAAACTGCTCGAAGTAAAAAAAAAAACGTGTACATTTGGTCCGCCGAAAATAAAAAGGAAAACATTTTATGGTTTCCATTTATGTGGAGATCTGATCTGTTTGAGTGTTTTGAAAAAGTTTGTAAGTCATGTCTCATTGGTGAATGAAAATATATCTTATGATATTTTATTTTATTTTACTTAAACTATATTTTATTTTATTTTAGTTATAAGTATTATTATAAATGATTTAATTTTAATAACTTTTTTATATAAACATTTTTATTTATTATACAGACAAAAATAGGGTATTTTAGTCACTATTTTTTTCATAAAGAATTATATATTGGAATATATATCTATATCTACATATCTATAGGTAAATAATTAGGTAAAAAGTCATTAATTCACGTAAAATTAATTTTATTATAACCATTTTAATGTCAAAAAAAAAAAAATACGGAATATATTTAAAAATATTTTTGCTAAATTAAATTTTAAAACTTATATTTTTTACTTATCCTGTTTTTTTTAATGAAATAAGTTAGCATATAAGTTATAGAATCTCAAATCTACAAATTTGTTTTATTTTGCACAAAAACTTAAAGTACAACCACTGTCGCTGACCAACTATGTCATATAGGTTTTGTTCATTAAAGTAAACCCTTTGTCCATTTTCTAAATGGACAGAAGGTGGACAACGATAGGGAAACGCTCGTGAATTGGAAATTCAAGGATTCGCCACACGGCTTCTGATGAACTTATATATCGTCCACTTTCGTACGTTTTTATTTCGTCTTTCTCATTTTCTAAGGCAAATGAAGCCTGGTCCGAGCCCTTATTTACGTAATTGCACACATATTTTATGGACTTCACCGAACTGCAATATTCCACATCGACGTGAGCGTTACATGTTCTTAACAGTACTGGATTATAAGGAACTACCCAACGATTATCTATATCTATGCCTTTGATATTGACGGAGAATCCACCGTCATTTGTTGAACGTCTCTTGTACTTCGGATAACCGTCATCACCAGTTTGAGTTTCCTTAATGAGATTCTTGGGGTAATGTTTACTGCACGCGCTATCTTTCATACATGGTGAATTTCGATTAAAACAGCCACAAGGGCTATGAATCATATTACATTTAACGATTTCGTAAAGCTGAGGGTCACGTATGGGATCGGGTATTTCAGCACAAATAATATTGTCGATTTGATCCGGAGTAATGTGATGCTAAAGCCATAAAAGAATATGAATATGTGGTAGACCTCTCTTTTGCCATTCTGTTGAATACATATAGCATCTCACTTCTCCGAATATTTTACCTTTTGTTAATAAGTTCATGGTCTTTTTAACTTTTAACCGAAACACTCTTGCAATTATATCATGTCAATTATATGATCTTTGACCGGGAAGTAAGAGCTCTTTTATCTCGTCCCAGCGAGGATAACATGTAAAAGTAATAAAAAGGTCAGGACGACCGTAATGTCTAACGTAGATCATAGCATCTTGTGTTTTTTCGTGTATGCTTCGCCCACCAATAAAAGTTAACGGGAGTATAACCATTCGACCTAACTGATTAGCTTCTGTGTCTCGTCGTCCAATCGCATCTTTTAAATGAATATAACTATCTGCACGCAATGTGGCTTGATTATTTTTGATGTAATTTAGTCTTTCGGTTTTAATTTTGGCGTATTTATCTACCAAATATTGACTGAAAAGAGAACGATAATTAACTAAATAGTTGTCTTTCCCTTCTCTGACCATTATTCTATATGAGTAAAAACTTGATGCAGAGACAGTTTTTTTAAGCGGTAACATAGTTTTTGGATCGCGTTGTGGTATATTGATTGCATACCCATCACCCCCCCCCAGCAAAAAATTAAAGGATACTGCAGTGCGTCGTATACTCGATATATCTCACTGATACGGTGAAGTGAGTTACTTCGGTTTTCGAGGATGTCTCTTTGATCAAACTGCTGATCTACTAACACTAAAGCAACTTCATTTTCCGTCGATGCATTATACCTGCCTCTATGGTCTTCTGGTGGTTTTTTATCTGCATGTATTACAACTTTAAATGACTCTGAAGGAGGTATTTTATCGATGGCACTTTTCAGATCTTTTATATATGGGTTCACTTGATGTAGCATATCTTGCAGTTGTTTGATTAAATTAGGTTTTAAGTTAGGATATTTAGAACACCGAATGTTTACTTCTCGTTCGTCTTCACCGACAAAATAGATTTGAAGGTACTCTGCACCCTGTCCGGGTTCAAGTAATATACTTCTAATTAAATGGTAGACCTGTCCTTTGACTTGAAAAGTCGGTAAGAAACCATCTACTGTTACCTGTTTACCACCAAATGACGTCATCTGAAAAAAGGCGTTATATTTTCGAGTATTGCCCATGAATTGCACATGATCTGGGTGCAGAGCATTAACCAAACTGTAGAGAGGTTCAGGTAGTTGTTTTAACCTCTCAAGTTGTACTTTTCTGGCGCTGCAACACATACCAAGTGTCTCATCTTTCCACTTCATGGTGTTGCACCACTGACACTTATAGGTCATAGAATCCAAAGCTACACAGGTGTCAGTTCTATATGCAATATCTGGATCATATGCCATACCTGAATGCACCTTGCTTTTCCATAGACGCATAGTAGTGTTTTCCTTGTACCTAGATTGAATAGATCTATGCATTTCAGGATTTTCAACCTGATGTATTAAAACAGCTTGCATGTGTACATTAGGATTTGTATTTTGATATCTAAACACAGCTTTACGATGTGATTCAGGTTTATTCTGTCTATATTTTTTTTGTGCTTTTTTTATTTGATTTTTTCTTGTGTAATTAGTAAATCTAGCCCTTCGTCTTCTCTTTTTAATTAATGAGGACGAAATAGAATGATCTGTTTCACTTGATTGGGATAGTGAAATTTTCGCAGAAATGTTACTGTGTACTGAAGATGCAATAGGTGAATATTCGCGTTCATTGACCAGTTCCTCTATATGACTCTGAGTATTGTTTTCTGCAGCAGTAAGAAGATAAGCATCAAAATGTCCATTGGACAAATCTTGTCCAAATCGTAAAAGCTTTACTGGACAATCATTAGATCTGGACTCCATGTATAAGATACCATTTCGATAAACTATAAAATTAAATGGAAATATACATCCCGCTGCTATCAACTTACAAAGCCCACCATAAGTTTCATTTTTTATCATATCAGCATAATATTCATTAGCCGTTGAGTAATTATCACCATTTCTATTATGGGACATAACTGAGAACTTGGTCCAGTCATTCACCACATGTCCGACAATTAGTGATCACACCTCCATCGCAATTGTCTTGTGTTCCGTGTATTAAAAAAGAAAGAACTCGGAATAAACAGGCACCGTCGCCAACAATGGGGACAACAGTATGTTGTTCAAATTCTCTATTAACTAAAAGACTTTCTTTAGCCATTTCTTAGGTAATTAAATTAAACAACGTTAAATTAATGCTCCTAACAACAAAAACCAAACACGGAAATATCTAAAAAACTAATCCGGCAGTAAGCTGTATTATGTTACCCCGGTAACATACACAAAAAAAATATATTGTATGAATATATAGATATACAAATTACATCTAAAAAAATATTTTTACCGATTTCAACCCTTTAAAATCAAAATTTCGAAAAATCCTTTCTTAACATCCGTTATAATAACGCTATAATAACTATCTGTATGCCAAATTTCTGTCCAATCCGTCCAATGATTTGAGCTGTGCATTGATAGATCAGTCAATCAGCTTACTGTTATATATAAACAGAATAATGTATTATATTTGATAAATTTAATTTTGTTTTTAATATAAGGTAAAAAGTAAGTTGGCATCCCTTTTTTATTTGTACATTGGAAGTGCTATATTTTATTTAATAAATAGATTTATTTTATCATCGTTCACCACGGTGTTCTTTATTTATTATTTATAAAATTATAACATATTTGGTCTTTGGAACTAAGGTAGCATATTAAGTACAAATAAAGGCGCCCCCTTACTTTTACAAATTTACGGCGCCTGGGGACAAATAACCCTTTTGCTGTCCCCCCTTAACGGCTCAGTGTAGAAATTTAAAATTGCTTTAAATTATAATTGGTGTGCATTTGGGCGTATAAAATCATAGGAAATAGGTAATAGTTATATTTGATTATTTCAATCTAGTTAAAGAACTCTTGTCTCTATTACATCTTTGATTTTAGATATTGGAGGCAAATTATTTTATTTAACAATGTGTGTAATAGTATATATATATAATAAACTATTACTAATCTAACATCTAAGGCTCGTTTCACAGCCGCACGTACTACGGTACGTGCGGCTGTGAAACGGACCTAGCAAACATGAAAGTATTTTTAAATTCAATAGCTTACTTGTATGCAGTGGCGGCTCGTGGGTCTTGGAAGTGGTGAGGCAGATATTAATTATTAAATGGCAATAGATAGTGCAGTAGCTAGGATTTTTTTTTGGGTGGAGGAGGCTTCAATATTTTATTGCTAGGACCAAAGTACTACCGATCTATAAAGTAAAGGTGTAACTAAATACTTTTTTGTAACACACCTACAACTTACTTATGTCCTATGATCAGTATAAATGTATAATATTGATATACTTATTACTTATCTATAACACCTATGGCTACATATTTAATATTATAAATTTAAAATATTATCCTACAACTGATGACAATTAAGACAAATACTTACAGTGGTATTGTATAATATTAAATTGTATTATACACTTCTTTGATAAAATATACTATCTATTATTTAATAATGTAATAGAAAATATTTTTAAAAAAAAAAAACCTTTATATCATTTCTTAACTTTTATTTATAAATAGTATAAAACTTCTATTATAGTATTATAAAAATAGAAAAAACAAAAACTATGTTTATAATTATTATAATATTTAAATTAACTTACTACAAAATTAAAAAAAAACAAAAAGTAAATAGGAGGTAGACTAGCCTGGTTTTTTTTTTAATTATATTACAAAATTATATGAGTGATTACTTCTTCAATTTTTATAAATTAAATCTATTCTTCTATCTTTCAATAATGAAAATCTCTCAATAATTTTCTCATAAAACTGTCCATCATTATTCACCAAAAAGTTAATCAAATCCTTTTCTATAGAAATTGTAGCCAATGAAGACAATCTTTCTTCACTCATAGAATTTCTTAAATATGTTTTAATACGTTTAAGACAAGAAAAATTTCTTTCTACAAATACACTTGTAGAAGGTATAGTCATAATTAAGCAAAATAGTTTATATACGTCCATTAATAATCCTGAATCTTGAAATTCTTTTAGCAATTTAACACATTGTTGAATATGTTGGCCATGGAATTGAGAATCAAAATAAACAACTGATAATTCACTTTTTAATAATGCCAAATCAAATACATCCTTATAAGTGGAAGATAAACATTCAAGTCCTTCATTAGGAAAGGCTGTTTGATAGGATTTGAATTTTGAAGAATTGAATAATGTTACAAATTTGAGCTTACTAAAATCTTGAAAACGTTCAATAAGTTGAGTGACTATATTATCCAATATTTCATATTGCATTACACTATATTTATTTAAAAAATCTGCTTCAACTACTCCCCGAGGCTGTTTTAAACTAGTAATTTTTTTAGCTTCATTAAACAAAAATGTTGCACTTTCAAAACTTCTTAAAAGTTTAATTCTATTTATAGATGTATTTACTTGATCTATACAATATACTACATCCTGGTGTTTGACTTGCAAAATTGAATACAAGGTATCAGTTATACTAAACATTTCTTTAAATACAACCATAAAAATACCAAAATCAAAATTTTTTCAGACTATTTATAAAACCTCTTGCACCATTTATTGACTCTATACCTGACTCAGGATTATCCATAATATTTTGCATTACTTCAATTAACTTATTTAAGTTTAAAGCAACTAAGTTTAATATTTTTGAATGAGTACACCAACGAGTTTCATTAGCAACCGGGATACGTTTAGCAATAATAGTATTTAAAACAAATGTACGTTTAGGAGACTTTTTAAAAGAAATATGTATTCCTAAAAGAGTGGAAAAAAATATTCTGGATTGTGGTATGCAATAACTTCCTTGCTGTAGAACAAGATTCAGCCGATGAGCACAGCAGTGAGTAAAAAGAGCGTGTGGTGCTTCATTTCTAATTAGTTGTTGAAGTCCGTTAACATGCCCAGCCATAACACTTGCTCCATCATAACACTGAGCTATTAACTTTGTTTTTAAATTAAAAGATTCTAGTATTGTTGTTATTAAACTAAAAAGAGCTTTAGCATTCTTACTACAACTCACATCATGGAAGCCTAAAAAACTTTCTTTTAATTCACCAGTTGTTTTAATATACCTTAGAGTTATTGCACATTGTGACTTTTCAACAATATCAGTAGTATCATCTAATATAACAGAAAAAAAAAAGAAACATCACTAATTTCTGATTTAATCACATCTAGTACATACTCATACACACAATGAATGATATCATTTTGGATTGTTTTTGATTGTCCAGTGAAAACATTACTAATTTTATTGTAATATAATTGTAATTCATCATTCCGTTTAATAAGTAAATTAAACACTTCACGGAAATTACCCTGGTTTGAGGAAGTAGATCTCTCATCATGGCCTCTAAATGCCAACTCTTGTTTCCCCAAGAATAGTGTTACTTCTATTAATTGCAACAAAATTAATCTATTTTTTCTAACATTTTCATTGTAAATAGTTTTGTTCAAACGAGCACCTTCATTTAACGTATTAGCAATAGTACTTTTGTTTTTTTCTAAACGAACTAATCCCATAAAGTTATGAATATGATCTTTAGATGTTTCATGCATTTTAACACTTCTAGTCAGATTTTTTTAAATTGTAATAACCATCAGTTACCCAAACATTTTTAAATTTACCAATTGAAATACAAGGCCAACAAAACAGTCGCTGCTTATAAAAACTACTACACCGCCACTTATGGATAATGTACCAAGATATATTGAAAGACCGGAAACTTACTTTAGTTTTAGTTTTATGAGTGGATATATGTATGTTTTCTAATACATCTGTAGGACGACCAGCAAACAAAATGTTTAATTTGAATTTCACTTCTACGGGAAAATAGAGTTTCATTTAATGACATAATAATATCGTTTAACGGAAACATATTCAATATCTAACTACAACTTTTGATTAGTTATGTCGCATATCTTATTACAAACTATAATTTAAAAAATTAAAAACGAATTTAGCGAATAATGTATAACGAATGTTATTCAAACTATTATGTTGAAAATTGTAGTATTATAGGTATTGGGTACTATCACAAAGACAGAATAAAATTAGATACTACAATATTATTATTTTATTCTGTAATAATAACATTCATAATAATAATTATTACTCTATAGACTTATTTAATGCAAAATTGTTATATTTGTACCATTTAAATGAATGTTGACTGATAAATGATAAACGTTTACTTTATCTATGCAAATAGTGGGGTAAGTAATGACTTATGGAACATAATATGTACATATCATCGATTCTTATTATTTCTATTATAATATTATTTATGTGAAGTTTTGTCGTTTGGATTATACAGAACGATGAATACCATTGAGGCTAATTTATATCTACCATATATTTCTAACTCGCTCCCACCACGTAATCTTAATATTTTAATATTGCAACAGAAGTGTAAACATTTTTGCTTCTCGGGGCTTGTCGGTTCGCTTCGTCAACGTCACCCAGCAAGTAGTATTCGTAATATTTTCTTGTTGTTACTCTATAGCACCACGCCATGCTTAGCAAGTGACTACGCATGGTGTCGTATTGCCGAGATACCTGGCAGCTCAATTCGCATGTTATCAATTTCTTTATCATCGACTTTTGTTTTTTACAATTTAAAATTATAAATTATATTTTATAAAATATTAATTTTAATATTTTTAAAGATAGTTAAAATATTATATGATACTGATAATAAGCTCATAATAAATGATTGGATTAATAAATTTTACGTGAGGCTGTGCCTCACTTACCTCACTCGACGAGCCGCCACTGCTTGTATGATAATTTAGATTATATTTCGCTAAAAAAAACTTAATAATATTAGGTACTGTATGATATAAATATAGAGTTTTAAGAACCGTATACCTAATATGGTCTATGAAAAAAAAATACGTAATCTAATATTGAGTCTTACTTTTTATCAAATGCCCCTCAATGATAATAATTATCGATCCTTCAAAGCCACAGTCTCCTTAAGTAGATAACCAATTGGAAATTGGAGCATCAGAATCTCTTATAGGTTTAACTGATTATTGATTATTAATTCATTATCGTATCGTAGAATATGTTGTAATATTTATATTTTATTACAGAAGTATGAACAATTGTATAAATAATATTTTAGAATTAATTTATAATATTAAATGTAAAACATGTTTGTCTACCATCAAATAATAAAAAAAAAGAAATAATAAAGGATAGGTATCAATAAACATTTTTTTTTATTTTACAACTGATAAAAAAAAATTTTAGTTTATATAAAAAGAGTACACATTTTTTATATGATGTACAAATTACCGGTAAAATATTGTGTAATTTCCCTATTTTAATGCATATATCTACATGTATTTATTATATGTACCAATAAGGTAAAATAAAAATATTAGAGTATTGTCTGATTACTGCAGCGAAAAATTAAAGAACAAATGCTGTAAAGGAATAAATAATGTCCACAATTATAATTTGGTACCAAATAATATTATGATGAAGGAAAAGCGGTCTTATATATAGCAATTGACATATTATATTGAATTCAATAAATATTGTGCACTATTTTTATTTTTTAGGGAATACAAACTATTTACTTAATTTTAAATCTGTAACAGAATGTGTTATATAGGTAACATATTATTTTATATTATAAGAACTATCCTATTAAGTAAAAACTAAAAACCAATATTATCAGTAGTTAAATAAAATTTTTGCTATGTATAACTTATTAAGTTGAAACCAAATATTAAGTATGAAATAGTAAAGTTAATTTAGTATGGTTTATAGAAAAAAATATTTCAGTAAAAAATTAATTTTAACCTTTAGTGACGCACATATCACATAGATTCGTGGGATAATTTTTTTCCATTTAAATAAAAATGTTTTTAATTGAATTATATTAATTACTAAGCGTTTATAATTAAATTAAAGATTAAAAAATATTAAAATAGAAAATATAATTTAACATAATATTAAGAAACATAAAAACAAAAAAAGGCCGGCAATGGGTATAGCTCTTCTATACAGTAAATATCGAATGAATTACTTTTATGTATGTGTTAAATTTGTATTCAATTATATATATCATTGTATACGAAATACGATTTTGAGCAAAGACAGTCTGTCAGCCTACATAACTAAGTGTACTTATTATAAGATATTATTGCTATTAAAATAAATCATTTTATTACTATTACTTAATAATACAGTAGGTTGAATTTATTTTTGTAGAAAACATTGCATTTAAAAAATTATTTAAGTGTATAAAATATAATAATATGCTTTAAAAGTTTCAAGAATCCTCAAAAAATATTTTCAAATTACAACGAAATAAATAACATCATTATTAAATAAATGCTTATAAAAAAAGTGTACATTTGGATCTTAAATATTTTTAAAACTGCATTTAGAACAATTACCAAAAAACCTTATTTCGAATTTTCAATCCTTAGTTACAAAAACTGTACATTTTAAAAATGTATAACTACAAAATAATTTGCAAATGTTCGATATTTTGATGTTCAAATTTTAACTTAATATATCTATAAAAAATTATTTTTTTTTTGTATATTTTTTTGATTTTTTGGTTATACTATAAACTACTTCCGAAAAACCTTGTTTTAAATTTTCAATTCTTAGCTATAAAAACTAAACATTTTATAAATTTTTCACTACAAAACATATAAAAAGAAACAAGTTTCAATTTTTTGAAAATGTTTGTTGATAAATTTCGGTCAAAATTCGAAGTTTAAATTTAAATGCTTATAAAAAAAAAATTATACATATGTATTTTTATTATTTTTGATCTATTATTTTTACAACTAATGAATGAAGAATTTTGTATTTAATTTTCAAAAAATTTGATTAAACCAAAAATTTCTTAAGCTTACGATTAACTCAAAAATTGTCAAAATTTTTTTTAAAATTTTTTTGGTGTATAGAAAATGGTAATCTAAACATTTGGTGAAATTTTCAAATGTGTACGGTTATTTTTTTTTTTGAATTACATCAAAATAATAAAATCGTTCCCGGAGAAAACGGGTGAAGATCCATTATCTAATTTAAAACGCTCATAAGAAATTACTTTGACCTTTTGGTTATTTTTTTTTTTTATAAAGTTAGAAAAACTTATAGATATCCTTGTGTTAAATTTTGAAATCTTAGATTTGAATAGAAAATTTTTTATAAATTTCTTAAAAAGAAAAAAGACTTGCAAAACTTCGTGATTTTTACGTATTTTCTCGAAATTTCAACTTTAGACGCTTATAAAAAACTATCGGAGAATTACGCTCAACTTTATTTTTAATTTTCACTTGCAACAAATTATAAAGAACCTTATATAATTTTCAAGTTTTTAGACCGACTGTAAACATTTTTATCGACAATAATAAAAAAATAAATAAAAAAAAACTCGAAAATGTATTATGCTTATAAATAGCTCAAAAAGAGTCAAAATATTTTTAAAATTTTATAGTGTATAGAAAATTTTTATATAAACATTGAGTGAAAATTTCATATATTTACTGTGATTATTTTTGGTGTAACATCAAAAAACAAAATTAATTTTGTCAAAAATTGACTTCGAGTAAAAATTCCCGTTTTTCTTTTAATTGTTTTGTTGTTTTCCCCGACGTGTTTGAAAACTATTGGGAATTTTTTACTTTTGACCCTCAAAATACCAACTAGATTCATTTTCCTACTGGAAAATATGTTGATGAAGAAAATCGAAGCACTTTTACTGCCCTTATACGTGGTGACAGACAAAAAAAGAAAAAAAACACACATCAATGTAAAATTAATACATTCCTCGCTCCGCTCAGAATCTAAAATGCATAAATATATAAGCAAGTACCTATATATTCAAATCAAATAATTATTATTTATTTTCCAACTTAAATAAACGCTAAAGAAAATAAATAACTTAAACATTTTTATTTCGTATTCTTAACTTCATGCATATCTTATTGTTATTAATATTTAATAAGAATATATCAATTTTAACAATTAATTGGTTTTCTGTCTTGGAAGTAATAACTATTAATTACATATTATGTTGATTAATTATTAATGTGATGAATTAATACAAGTTTTTAGTCGTCAAACGTCAATAGTAATAAACGAAGAAATGAAGTCGCTAAAAGAAAAAATATATTTAATGGGAAATATACAAGTACTAAATAGATAGGTATCTAACTACCATTTTAGTTTTTGTGATTGTCGTATTGAAAAGAGAAGGGGACTACTATAACAAACGATACAGTTACTTAGCAGGAAGAGAATCTCTGAAGTAGGTTATGGTGTAAAGCCGTTACAGGTAGGTTTGGAATACCGTAGTAAAAGTAGGACGATTACTATAAACGCACTCGGAATGCAGAAGACCAGTTCAGTCGTACCTGTTAACCATACTACGTCGCAGTGTGTAGTTCGTACGGTCTTCTTGTAGAAGTCACCTCTCGTAATAACTGTTACTCGTATATCCAGGTAAGAAAACTTCCAAATATATTTTAATTATTATAGTAAGATAATTTTTCTGGGTTCGTTTTAATATTACATGGATAAATGGTTTTACAACGCTTGAGACTAATTCATAATTTTTATAAATAATACTACTACCTTTAGTAAAATGATTCTTACAAATAATAATATTAATATTCGTTTAGGTATAGAGGTACCCATGTAATTTATTTTTAAAAAAATCTATTTTAACATTTCTTTTACGAATTATCTTTCAGACAATCAGATAATAATAAAAATCAAAAATTTCAAACCATGGGTAACATTATAGTTTGTTATTTCATTGTTTGTTTTAGTATAAGCTATATTGCTTCCCAAAAGTAATAAAACATCTTTGAATATATTATGTAGGTAAAATAAATCCTGTCATTAATCTCTCTAAAATACCTACGTACTCACATAATATTATCTGAATATTTCTGAAATGTTCATGACTTTTCTTGTTGTTGATGTATTTTAATTTTACAAAAGATACCTAATACCTACCTACCTAAGGGTATATTTCCATTAAACAAAAAAAAAAATCACAAATGATTACATGTTTACAATAAACGCTTTTATAAATTCGTAATGGCCAAACTTAAAAAATGAATTATTGTCTTTTATGTTAAAAAAAAAATATTATTATTCACTATTAAATATTTTTTATACGTCTACGTCAAAAAAAAAAAAATATTGAAAAATTACAGTTATGCCGTAGTAGGTAGGTACTTCTTAAATTCTTTATTTCATGAACTTCCAACGCAAATTTTATTTTTAGAAAATGTTTATATTTTTATCATACAGACTTAAAAAAGTTAGTCTTATACTAAAACTGGTTTACACAGAAAAAAATATCGATGGTATTATATATACACTGTATACTGTACAATGTACGAGTCAATGACCTGCTATAAAATATAGTTTTATAATAACCGCAGAAAACAATTTAAAAAGAAACTCATAGGTATATAAATGACAATATTTTAAGGAAAACATTTAACAGGTATAATTTATTATAGACATTCAACAACATATTAATTTAACGTATGATAAAATACATTTTTTGTGAAAATTAGATAAATTATATAATGGTTGGTATAAAACATCAAGTAGGTATACATAAAACTGTTATTAAAATTATCATAAATTTATAGGTATCTAACTTTTTAAATACCATATAGTAATATAATATAAAATGGGAAAATGCAATATAGTTAAACTAGATACGAATATATTCTTTAAATAGGTAAAATTTAAGTAGTGAAGTAGTATCTATCTATTTAAATGTAAATTTTTTTTCATAAAATAAAATTAAGATCCAAATTAGTTATTTAAGATTTTGTGCAATGCACTTCTACTTATTTTTTTTTCAATTTATTTAATGATAATGTTTTTTTAACTAAACTATGTAATGAAACGTACGTAATACCGCCTCGTATTTTCGTGGGTTTTCAGGATATTTTAATTTTCAAACAAGTTTTGAGTATGTAAAGTAAAATAATTTTAAAATTCTAATACCCCGATTAAAAATCAAAATATCATAAAATAAAAACTACAAAAAACACAGATAAAGTTCTTTTATCTTTACATTTAACTATACGTCAACCACATTATTATTAAATAAACAACTAAAAAAGTGGACAAGTTGGTACTGCTCTGATATACATTAGGTGTCGAGTACTTATGTGATCAATGTAATTTGAGTTAAATTTGAGTTCGATGATATAAAATCATTGTAAACCTATAATAAAAGATTCCAAGCGAAGGCGGTCGTCAGTCTATACTACTAAATACATTTTATGATATTTTTGACATCAAAGTATTTTATTTTATTATTAGATATTAGATATTAATAGGCACGATGAGGTGAGTTAATTTTTGCTGAAAACATTGCAATTTAAAACTTTATGTGTAAAAAAGTTAATGATATACTTTCAAGAGTACTCACAGATAATTTTTTAAAAAACCAATAAAATAACAAAAATCTTTATTTTTTAACCTTTGTTTAAATACCTATCTAATTTCGTCCAAATTTGAACTTGAAATATCTATTTAAAAAACCTGTGTACATATATTACCCTTATCTATTTTTAAAACCTGTTTTAAATGTTCAATAATTTTCTATAAAATTTGAACATTTTATTAATTTTTAATTACAAACTAATTTACAAATTTTTGAGATTTGGATTTTTTACTATTGCTAATGAAGAAAAGTATAGTATTTTCACAGCTCCAAAAGGTAACTACAGACATAAAAAAATATTTATCGTTCCATTCAAAATCTAAAATGTATATTAAATATTAAATGTGTACATTAATTTCCAAATGATAATTTGGATTTTCTGTGTCTGTGTCTATAAGTTCAAATTATGTAAGACGATTATCTATTATTCTTGTTTTCATATAATAAAGTAAGTACCTTATTTATTAATCCTAATATTTATTACGATATTAAAATAAAATAAATACATTTTACCTTATTTTAAATTACTGCTTTAATGAAAATGTAAAACTATTCTTAGTCAATAAACTATATTCATTACTAAAATTTTTCTACTTTTAAAAGAAATTGAGGGGGGTCCGGATACCTAGACAGTGTGACGTTTATGCGTTCATTGTTTGTTAAACATTTTAAAATTTACAAATTATAATATTTTAATTATTTGTAAATGGAAAAAGTTCTAAGACTTGAATTATTTATACATCGTTGCAAAACCTTAAAATCTATCATTTATTATAAATTGAAGAAACAATTAAAATTTTACATTTTTAAGTTACTATAATACTATAAAAGCCGACATCTATTGATTGTATGATTGTACATCTGTGTTATCTTTATTTTATCGTATTATATTAAGTTCTAATTCCAACGACAGTGATAAAGTTTTACAAACTTCAAAAAATACCTATAATACCTGTAGTAATACGAAAATGAGCATTTTAAATTAAAATTTAATGTTTATTTTAATGCATCACTGAAACGTGTAATTTTGTGCAAAATAAAACTTTGTTTAAATTAAATTATTAATTTTCATCTATCTTGATTAGGATTTATAATTATTTCCATAGGACTTCGAACACACACGCAATAAAATGTTACAATTTCACGATAATCCGTTTTTTATTTAGGTACTTCAGTATCACTAATTTTAATCATAATCTCATTTGTGTAATTCATATCTATGTAAATCATGTCCATTATAATATCATATTATTTAATATATTTAATTTTTTATTAGATAACATTTTAATGGTATGAAAACATTTTTTAACGTATAATTTCAATGTGAGGAAATCCGATTTTCGGACTCTATTGGTACGATTTCTATGACAATGTTTTTGTTAATAATCAAAAAGTTGAACTTTTTTTTTAAATAATGATACTTATTACTAATTCATAGTTGTTAAATTTTGCATACTAATTAATACTTACATAGTATAGTTTTAAACGTGTACGACAGTAATTTAAAATTGTTAACTCATAAATAGTTGGTTGACAAAGAAATTAATGTTGTTAATAAATAATGGTAAATGGTAACGATAAAAACATAAATATTACTCAATACCTACACAATATATTGTATATATATATATATATATATATAATATATCATTTTGTAGGTTTAATTTTTGAATTTTTTACAATTTATTAAATTTATTAATTTTACATTTATTTATACATTTATAAGTTTCCTATATAAGTTATTCTAATAGGTATTAGGCAGAATTTTTTTAGGTTACTGATGTTTAATTTCTAATTACTATTTTTATGGGAACTCAAATTAAGTAAATACGTATAGACAGAACTCAGTCGCAATTAATACATTCGAAAAAAATATTATAATTGGCATGAGATTACTTTTTATTAAATATTAGTATCATTTTTTTACGCAAAGAGCTTGAAAATAATTTCTTCTAATAAAAATTTAAAAATGTCGATAAAATTAAATTTTTAAATTATATTGTAATTAAAAATGTATACATTTTTCAATTTTAATAGCTGAGGTTTAACAATTTAATAGAATGTTCCTCTTAATTTTACTTAAATATATCGAAAACACATAAGTACAATATATTTTTATAGACATAAGAAGTTCAAATTTTGACGAAATTGAAACTTTTTACCATTATATTTATTATATTATATTATTTTCTTTACACAATGAGAATTTGCAAAATATTTAGAATAACTTTAGGCTATTTATAGCACGATTCAATAATAATAATATCAAAGTATTGTATACACTAACACATTTTATACATGCTATGTTTTTGGCAAAAATTAATTCAATTTACAGTTTCGCCCGTTTGAAATGTGTTTCTTCATGAAAATATATTTTTAGAAAATTCCTCTTTCCTATTTAATATCGGGTTTATGACTAATGTACCAACCATCCAATTTGTCGACCAAAAATCAGTTTTTAATGGTTTTATAAAAATTCTAAATTCACAGACAACAATTTTTTAACGATTTCTTAAGTTCAGTCAAAAAACTTGAAAATATATACAAAATCTCACAAAAGTTGTCTCTTTTGCAATTTACAAATTTTAAAAATTCCAAGTATCAATTTTTTTATAAGCGTTAAAAAGTAACCACAATTTGTCAAAATCACGAACATTTTCAAATATTTTGAATTTCAAAATTGTATTAAATGATTAATTTTTATATCTAAAGCTGGAGAATATAATACAAGGTTCCTCATAAATAGATATCACTGAAATTTAAAAATCTAAAAATATATAAGCCCATTTTTTCATTATTATTAATTTGAGATTAAATTTTAACAAGGCTATTTTAAAATAGATGATTTTAGCGCAAGGCTTGCATGTTTTTTTTCAAATTATAAAATTTATTCATAAACGTTTTGGCTCTTGCCAAATACTATTGCATTTATCAATGTAGTTCTCGAAAATATTCATGTTGGTCACACCTGGTATAGTTTATAGGTAAACGATTATAGTTATATTGTTATAATTCAAAAATACTAATCATGGGGCCTTGAAACTTTTATTATTATATTTTACTAAACATGATGATATTTTCCAAATATTTAAATTAATTTTAAGCTATTACCTAATTATACTATTGAACTAGTCACACCGATATACAGTAAAATGGTATTGATTCAAAATATATTATATAACATTACAATAATTAATTATATAATAAATGCAATGTTTTCTAAAAAAATAATTCAACCTACCGTATAACTAATAGTAAAATAAATTATTATTTTAAGCAAAACGGACATGCTGTAAATTTTATCATTTTCTTAGTTTGTCCGTTCGTTTAGTGAAATTTCTTACTGTGAAAACAGAAAAATAGCTTTTTTGAAGAACCAACTTTATAATATTTCTGATTGGTATTGGTGCAGTTGGTGTAGAGTAAGTCTACGTGTATTTTTAACTCGCCTTTTATAATAGACTAATCAGTAACCTATACATCATAATTTGGTGCGACAATTTTTCTCCACTGTCATAAAAAGGGTTAATTAATTTTCCTCTAATTTTATCATAAAAAAACAATTCTTTTTTCCTTCATTAAAAAAATGAAACAAATAACAAATATTTATGTGTATTAATTATTAATTATATTTAAAATTAATATAGGTTTTTAATATTATATAATATTTTATCCATATTGTATTAATGTAAATAATAATAATAATATTTTTTTATGGACAAATCATCACATCAAGAAAATTATATTCTTAAATTGCAAATTTATTTAATGTTTTTGACTGTTTTATTTTTTTAATATTACTAATTAAAGAGAAACAATCAATTAAAATTTTTTTTGAGCATTTACTATGTGTTATTACGGATGTATGAGTTTGCTTTGTTTTTTATAGGTATACCAATATTTTACCTTAATCTTCAATCGAAATAAATATCAAAAAATTAAGTTGTCATTAAAAAAAAATAAATTAAGTATAGAATATAAATAAGTAGAATAATTTAAAATTTTTAACATTGTAAATTAAATTAAATTACTAGAAAATAAATTTAAATATATAAAAATACTAAATTAAATCAAATAAATAAATATAAAACAGTATGAAAACCGAAGAAAAACATAACATTTTAAAAATACCGATTAAAAATATAAAAATACTAAAAAAAAAAATCAATTAATTAATTAATATAATATTTTGACTAACATTATAATTCTTAACTATATTTATTTTTACTGTACCTAATAACAATAGAATGTTTCAATAAAATATATTAAATCGATTTCAGTAAACATGGTTCAAACTGAGCTCCACACACAATAATTTTCGAATACGATGATTAATGAAGTTATTTGTTTTTTGTCGATCATTGCTTTCAAATTTATAAGATTAGTAAATCATTTTCTTGTGCCTACATGAACATAGTAAAACAAATCTCAAGCTGTCGTTAATATTTTTTTTTTTTTTTTTT
>JACXSJ010002017.1:23771-35326 GCA_014851325.1 Pentalonia nigronervosa | reverse complement strand
TTATTACAGTAGGTACTTTGAAGCTTGATGATAACGTTGAATAATCGTTATTTATTGTATAAGAAGAATGCTTTCATAATAAATTGTGTAAATAACTATTCTTTAACATAATATGTGTATATCATGTTATATTTTGAAGGTAGCTATTAAGTAACTATGAAAAGTGCATTTAATAATCTTATTTTATTAGAATAATAAAATTAGTGTTAATAAAAGTGTATACAATACACTATAAATATACATACAGAAATTGCAATAGCAATAGTCATGTTAGGTAATACATTCAAAAAGTAAAAGTAGACTAGGTATTTAAAGAGCGAATAGGTGTTGGGTTTTTTTTTTAAATTACATTTTTGTTCAAAATTAAATAAACTATAATGACACATCCAATATAGGTACGATTGCGGGTCTCTACATAATACACATGTACATTAGAACTACTTATTAAAAAATATTAATTGGATGGTAAATTAAAAAAAAATCCTCAGAAGTAACAAAAATATGGCGCCAGATATGATTACATATAAATTAATTATTTTAAATTTGTGTATGAATAGAGTATAAGACCATATGGTATTGTACTACATAAAAGTTTTTACGTACCATTAAGTAGGTATGTACAATGCACGGTACAATTATATAATAACGTAACTCATAGGCTTATCTGATTAAAAGGGGATTAGTCC
The DNA here is from genome assembly GCA_014851325.1 of Pentalonia nigronervosa. Taxonomy (NCBI): domain Eukaryota; kingdom Metazoa; phylum Arthropoda; class Insecta; order Hemiptera; family Aphididae; genus Pentalonia; species Pentalonia nigronervosa. The sequence continues at coordinate 34,640 of JACXSJ010002017.1, read as the reverse complement.
GGGGCCTATTTATTTTAGGCCTATCTCGTTCTACAAAATATTATTTTTAATGTTCACATTCAAAATAAATTTCGAAAATAAAATTAAAATGTTTATATCACGAAAAATTACTAAATGATAAATCTATAATAAATATATATTGGATAACAATGTTTTTTTTAACAATGCAACTCAATGAAATACATAATATACATCTGGCATTAATCATTTTTTAATCTTTTTAGAAAAAAAAATATGTATATATATTTGGTTACATGACACATTATTTATTATATTAAGTATTATATAGCGAATGTTGACGCTCAATAGTTGCTACAAACAATTGTTTGCAATAATGTATTCACGCTGATCCTCGTAAGCCATAGAGTATGTTAGCTAAGTTGTATACTAGCTCAAAGTTTGACATCAAATCGTGTTTTAAAAATATTTGTAATCAGCTTAGAAATAATTACTATCAAATAATTATTAACAGTAGTTAGGTACTTGGTGATGTAGTTTTAGATGAATTAGTTAAATATTTAACTGTATAATACGGCAATATCAGTTCTTGACAAATCCAAGGTAAGGAAGGCGAAAATATTTTACAGATATACATCTTACATCAGAAGAAATTTTATGTAATAAACATTTTAAATATATATGAAATAATTATTATTTATAATAAAATGATACTATTAAAGTTACTACGTATTTACACATTTACAAGAGGGTGACCAACCATTACCTTCTCCATAAAACCGCCACTGTATTATTCATTGAACTTTAATTTTCTTTCATTGAACTACTTATGTATATTTTTGACATTTTAAATTATTTAACTACAAATAGATTAACATTGAAGACGGTGACATTACAACAACGACAGTGGTAATTAAACATACCATGCCATAGCCAGGGAAGCCCAAATTATGATAAAATATGTAATAGGTACATAGCCTCCCTTGCGAATGGTCTCAGTACAAATGGTCTATATGTTTAATTTTTAAAAATGACTGCCCTAAAATATTTTTTCAGAAAAACCTAAAAAAATGTTATTTATATTCCTATCACATAATTCTTTATAAATTAAATTATTTTTTATTGGTCACAAATTTTCTATGACTATTATAATTACTACAACATTTATTGACTGTACTTATATTTAAATGCTTTTTTGATGTGATTCATAAAATTTGGAGTAGGTATACCCACATATATGATCAACCACAGATAGTTTAAATTTTATATAATTTATGATTATAAATATAGTACCTACACATTTTTACATGTTATTATAATTATCATAATAACAGGTTTTCTCATCTTCTTGTAAGGCACTTTTCTTCTAAAAGTTTTTAATTTAAGTAAGGCAATAATTATGCTGTCTATCAAATGTAATTTCCTCAACGTTTACATACACTGATTAATTAAAATAATTATCATTTTAATGATAAGGATATTATTCTAAAAACCTCAAATTGGTTTATTATTTTCTTCGGTTTTTTTTTTAAAACTTATAGCAGTTTTCACCGAAACGGTTATTAAACGGAGAGATCAATTGGTCACACAATTGCATTTCTCTTCAATAGTCCTTATGATAATGATGCTCGTACTTCCACCGATTAGAAATGCTTACTGTAAAATTTTTTTCAATAATATTATAGTAGGTATTTAAACTAAGAAGTTGAATAAATTTATTTGTCTATAATATGCAGTTAAAAACTCTTTTTTTCTAATTTTTTTCAACAGATTCAATATACATAATGGCTACAAGATTTATTAGCCTATTTTTATCCCATTATAAGTTTTTAATAAAGAATTATAAATCTAATAAATAATAAATATTAGATTATTTATTATGATATCTTAATGATAATGAAATCTAATAGGTACCATGAGTCCATAAATCTTAATATGTACTTACTATTATTTTAAAACGATTTACGATATTTGTCATAGGACTACACAGGATTAACCTAATTTACTTACTTCTTATATTTTATGTAGGTACACTTGAATTTTATTAATTTACTATTTACACCACGTTATTTAAAATTAAATAAATAGTTATTTGATGACTAAAAAACCACTGATTTAAACAGGTTTGCATTATGTAGGTAATATATTATCTCATACCGTAGTTGTACAACATCATTATTTATTAAAAAAACTAATTTAAAACATATTGTTTTATAATTTTATCATAATAAGGGAAACAAGTAAAATATAATATTGTACAACATACCTATTTTAAACTATTACAAAGGTACCTACCTGAACAAATGACTAATTTAAAATAATTAATACCTAGATCATCATAATATTTACCAATGATTGGTTAATAGTTTTACTCATTTATGTAAAGCTGTGAATTTAATTATTTTGCATATCAATGAATTTTGTTCGGAATTTAAAATGCGTGTGATACAAATTTAGTTCAAAGTATTACTATTCAAAGCACAACAATTTAGATGTTATATCATATAAAAGCACAACATTTCTTTTTTAGATTTTGAGCGGAGTAATTAATGTATTGATTTTACAGTGATGTGTGTTTTTTTTGTGACTGTCATTACTTTTTAGAGCTGTAAAAATGCTTTGATGTTTTATTTTAACATCTTTTCTAGTAAGAAAGTAATTTAAATTGGTACATTGGAGGGGAACATTTTTAAGTAAAAAATACCCAGTAGTTTTAAAAACCACAGGGATAAAAAAAAATTAATAAAAACTGGAATTTTACATAATATCAGTTTTTGACAAAATTGATTTTGTTTTTTTAGTGTTACTCAAAAACAAAAAACAGTGAATACTTTAAAATTTTACCAAATGATTAAATGACCATTTTCCAAAAAGATTGTTCTTAAAAATTCTTTAAAAAAAATATTTTTATAAAGCTTATCTATTTTTTTCTATAATATTAGACATTTAATTTTACAGGTTTTAATATTTTATACAGGTTTCTTATTGTAACTTATTATTATCATAAACATAATTATGAATTTATTTTATTAGGTTGATTTTGCATAATTTGCATATTTTGAAATTTTTAATTATTTATTGTTTGATGATATTTTAAATGTATATTTAATTAAAAAATTATTCGAGGTGTATGACTTAAGTCAAACACCCGTTCAAAATGATACCAACAAGTCATAAATGTTTATAAATCGTGTTTATTAACACTAATCATTAATAGATAATTTAATTATTTGATTAGAAATGAAAAATTAAAGGAATAAATATATCTTTAACACATAGATACAATTGTATATTATTTTATGTTACACAATAAAAAAGTTTGTTTTAAAAACTGGCTAATTATATTTGTAAAGATGTTAGTAAGCTATCCCCCAAGGGGCCTTTTGAACTTTATAAAAAAATATAAGTAAGTAATTATCGTTTTTATTGGCACGCGGAACTTAATCAATAAATTTATCTATTGTCTACATTGAGAAAATGTAAAATTTTAAGAAACTAAAAATATATGATTTTTTTCCGTAAAACGTTTAAGATCATGTCTCACTCGTACTAATGCTACGAATCTAAGCAAAATTCAAGTTGTAATAAAAAAATAGACTATCATACGTATGAACTCCTAACGGTGTTTGGCTTACTGACACAGAAACTATTTAATTGGAATGTAACCGGTTAAGAAGCGTGTGATGTGTAGGTATTTGCCGTTTGCGTGAGTCGTGCTTGTGTGTGCTACAAACAAAATATTAGGTTATACAAGATTATCGATTTATGATTAAATGATTATAGTTATTTTAATAACGTACATTATTCTTGGACTTGATCATGAAAACTTTTCCGGTTTTGTGTAATAACAATAAGTATAGTAGGTGTTTATAATGACCCCGAAAAATGATTCGTCGTTGATTTCTCTTTTCGATGTTTGACGTTGATTAGGATACACATACTTTATACTGGCAATATACGTTTCTCTTATAAATGAATCATAATGATACTTTGCAAGAGAAAATATATGTTCATAAATATACAACAAAGTACACAGTTGAATATTTACTACCATGCATTGAATGATAAAATAACTTTCTAATGGGCTCGACGGAATAAAAAAATAACTACCTATGCGTTTTCGTAAAGGAAAATAACTATGTTCGTTTGTTGCTGTTGGCAATAAGTTCTTTTTTTTATTTAGTCACACTATTTCTCATAGTGACCTATAGTGACCTTTAATTATGTGTCGAATTAAAATAGTTATGAGTTAGTGGCAGCTATATAAAATATAGGTACCTAGGCATAAATATACATATAGGTACATCGATTACAAGTCAAGTTTTGCTTTCAAAGAATTAGATATTATTTAAAAATTACCTGTTGGTTTTTTTGAACCATTGCAATTAAACCAAAAATTTATAATATGTTTAATGATAATTCTTTAAAAACATATTTTAAATCTGTTTAAATATTTTATTTAGCCTTTATTCACCGAACTCTCACGAAACAAACGAAATGTCATGTGTTCAGATAAGCATTTTACTGATGAAAACGTGTGTATTTATCTGTTGATGGTGAAATTACAAATACTAAATTTATTAGAATTTATATAAACAATTAATTTGTTAAGCAGTTTTATATTTTATAAATTAATTTATATTTTATTATATTCAAATGTTTTAAATCGTCGTTAAATTCTTTATTAGTATTAAAATGTATACTTAGTCTATGCTATAGATTTCACTAAAATTATTTTCCGTGTATATTACAGAAAAAACAAAAAATCAAATATTTATAAATTGATTAAAATAAAAACAAACAATAATGATTAGGTTCGGTACAACTTTTAATGATAGTAGTTGTACAAACTAGTACTACCGATCAGTGCCGTGTTTATTGGATGAATGAGAAGGGGGCAAGTTTCCCTGGGTTACAAATTTTTAGAGGTCATTTTTTTAACTAAATCAAAACACAAGTTTTTAAATTTTCTTATTTACATTAATTTTTAAAATTGCTTAACAATTGTTGATAAATATTTATGCACACGGTATTGTGTATACAAGACCGTGCCTATGCATAGTAATAATACATATGTACCATATTACACATTTTCTGCATTGGAAGTTATATTGTTGTGATAATATTGCTTCCATGGAGGTGGTCATAATATAATGCATAATGACAATTAAGCAGCTCGGCGCCATGATATGCCGATGTGCAAGTCAGATACTTTTATCTGCTTTATCTTGAAAAAGCCATAGCACTCAGTTTTATGCATTTATATTTTCAAATATTGATTATATACACAGCCGGAAAAAAATGATGAGCCAGCTGAATGAAAGTTGAGTAAAAACCTATACACATTACAAATGATAGTTTTGGTGTAACACTTTATTATACATTTATATTTGATATTAATTAGGTACTCTTAATTTGGTTTGTACGCTCATACGGCAATACATTATTATTTACAAAGTACCTATGTAAAACAGTATATGTAAGTGACTATCAGAAAATAATTATGAGTATTGAGTTGAACGATTTAAATAACTAAATTATGATTACGTGATGAGTTTTTATGTACCTACTTATTTTTATTAAAATATTTCATAATATATATTATTTATGTAAATTTCTTTTTATATACAATTAAACAATATTATTTATAAGGAAGTACATACTTAGGAAATAGATCTTACATTTAAACATATTTTACTCATTGTAACTTCTTGGTTAAAATATGCCTAGGTAGTTTTATACTTAAATCGTTTATGCAAATAATAAAAACAATATTAAGCACCTTTAAAATCAAAAATAGTTCCAAACAAAACACAAATAGTGTTTTTAATACTTAAAATAGTTTCAAAAGACCGGAAACTTAATATTAGCCATGCGGTGACTATGAGTGATATACGGACAGCTGTTATACTATTTTTGTATAAGACAGATTAAATACATAACTAATTTTCACTGTTGCATTATCTTATAAGAGAAAAAGATAAGATGAAGTTTTTAGGTATATAAATTAAAAAAATAGTCAGAATGCAATCATTATTTAATCGTAACAAATTAAGTTAATTTTTAAACTGCCTAAATAACTTTTTAATTTTAACATTTTACATGATTATAATATGCGATAAGAATACATTCATTAAAATTAATATTTCCAAAAATATATACTTAATATTTGAATGATTTTTACTGCTAGTATTTCAAATGATTCAAATTAAAATTTTCAAAATGAACACAAAACATATTGTAAAGTAAAATATATTTTTTATTTAATATAGATTAAATAAAATAATAAAACAAACTCAGAAAACCTGAGTTTATCAAAAATAATTTTTAAATCAACTATTAAACAATCTTATATGTATTGTATAATTTTATAGTCGGACCACTTACATAATAATATATAATACTATGTGTAATTGACTGATATAAATTATACTTAACATAATTTTCAATAACAAAATGATTGGGTATAATCTTCCGCAGTTAAAATGTTTCAGTAATATAATTATAAACAGGTTATTTAATTAATTTTTCTAGAGTCAAATGCACATATTTTGATTTGTAAAAATGAAGTCTAGAAAATTACTGTCTAACAAAACTTTAATATTTTCATCTATACACATATTATGTGTACAATTTCTTATTATATTTATTATCAATAAATACTATAGGCACTAAAGTTTGTTAGAAAAAATAACACTTCTGGTTTTCCATCAAATTTAAAACGAGACAGACCGTTTTAGAATTATGAATAATAAATCATAAAATACGTAACTAACTATGCAATATTAAAGGAATTCCATAGTTGAAGTAACTGACAGGCACTAATAAAGTCATTAATTTTAATTTCTAACCACTTATAGTACTTGTAAGATGTGAAAAACATTTATAAGCAAGTATGACATCTCTTAATATACCACAATATTCTAGTTTTTAAATTAAAATATTGTTAACAACAGTGTCAACATAAATTAATAAATACCAACAATCTTATTCAAATCATTGATTATAAATTACATTTTTTTTAATGAAATTGGTTTTTGAAAAACATTTTTTTTATGTTTATACAATGTTTATTACACATCAAGTGTCAACCAATCATTGCCTAAACATTTTTTAATAACTTTTGAAATAGAGTATAGACTATATTAAACTATTAAAAAACTGTTAAAGAGAGATTAATAAAAAATGAGTACGAAGTTTTACATCACCTGATGTATGAATTTTAACAGTAGTTTTATTTTTTAATTGGTAGAAAATGTATAAGATAATTATGCATGAAATAGTTGCGTACTATTTGAATTTGAATTTAGACCATTCTCATAAAAACGTAAGCAGGTATCTTCATTATATTATATTTCTCAATTTTACTAAAACAATAGGAGCCTGAAATTTTAAACTCGTACTATATTTATTACGCATATTAACACAAAATAATTCTAAGTTTGTTTCCTTTCTTTATTCGATTACAGTGACGCCGAAGCCTATCTATTTGTATGTATTCTTTTCTACTGCAAAACATTATTAACAGTTATAACATTATAAATATTAGTAAATTGTGCTACTAAATATTATTATTAATAAATAACAATACGTTAAATAGTATCGTTCGGAGAAAAAAACATTCGAAATGTCATTAATTTGTTCTCATTTAGGTACTTATTTTTTATTTTTACTACATTATAGATTCTGAGCGGAGCGATTAATTTTACAAAATGTGTTTTCTTGTGTCTGTAAACAATTTTTATAATAGGATCAATGCTTTGATTTTTAATTTAAGCATCTTTTTCTAGTTGGAAAGTGTATCTAGTTAACACTATGGGGAAAAGTAAAAAAATTCTTAGTAGTTTTCAAAAGTGAAAAAAAAATAAATTAAGGAAAAACGGGCTTTTTTACGTAAAATCAGTTTTTGACAATCGATTTTGTTTTTTTTTAGTGTAGGTTCACACAACCCATTTTTCTTTAGTAAGTGTTTTTTTAATTTTTTTTTTTTGCTTTCACTCAATATAAAGACTAAGTAAGTAATAGGCACCTGTTTTGTCCAACTAACTTTAGAGGGAAATCTATGGTGTATTATAATTATAATATTACAATCATAAATTATACCTATTTATCTAAATTTCTTATCACAGTAGACTTGCATGATTTTTCAATATTTTTTCGACTTTTTGAGTGTTTTTTTCAGTAAAACTTATAAAAACAAAAAAATAAATAAAAATTGAAATAAAAATATCTTCAAAGTTTAAAGTCACAAATAGACGTATACATTTAGGTTCTAATTTTAAAAATATATATAGATACTTTACATTTCTTTATTAAAGATTTTTTACTACCCAAAAAGTATTTGTAGTAAATTAAAATAAATATGTATTATGTCCAATTTCATTAGAGCATTTTAATTGTATTTTAAAACTCTTAAGAAGTCCATACAGTATAGTTTAATATGTTTCAAATTAAATAAATGCATAATATGTATACGATTTCTGTTACGTAGGTTAAGCACCTAATAGTACTTAGGTATACAACTTTTAAATATATTTAAAAAAAATATATTTTGTATAGGTATGTAAGTAATGTATATTATATAAACATTTTATACCTACATTAAGAAGAATAATATTATTTATATTAAATTTAAAACCAATTTAAAGTTTTTATAGGCACAGTTGATAACGGCTATTGAACTTCTATATGTTTCAACAAACAAAACTGTTTGAAAATGTATTATCATTAGGTAGGTGAATATTTTGCCATACTTCAATATTTTTGCATTTTCTTTATAAAAGTAACCTTTTCAGGTCTTAACACGAAAATAAGTTTGAATTTTTAGTATCAGATTATTATTATTTATTTTTTTAATTCAAATAATTCTTTTTAAACTAAACCATAATTATTATGTTATTTTAGAACATTTACAAAATTTGACTAAAGTAAATTATTATAATCGTAACATGAATCATGATTAGGCAAGTTACTGACTAGGAATACGATACGAAAATAAAGTATTTAATTCATATATAACTATTATATTATTATATTGATTACAACTTTAATGTACACGTCATAAATATAACACATATTACATATATCATACATGAACATGCCGTACCCTTCACCACAAAGAAAGCTATTATACCACCATATGGATATTTCGACGATGCATATAACTGAGAGAATATTATACGTTATGATTATGAATAGGATATATAATGAAATAATAAAGCGATAAACCAATCAACAAAATTTCCCTAGAAATTATTATGTTTAATAAGCGTATCGTTTCAAAAATAAATCATATTCTACTTACTTTTTTTAAATTAATACGTACGTATGTACCTATACAATTAACAACTATTAAACTAATTAATACAGTTTTTATTTTTTTAATATCCTAAAACTATGTGAAGCATAAAATGGTCTATTATTTTCAGTAGGTTACTTGATTGTGGATGAGTAAAGATTTAGGAGTGTATTGCATCTGCTTTGTTTTAAAATACTTAAATATAAATATTATATTTTGTACATAATATATAGGTTGTAGTTCACTGTAAAATGAAATTCCAGGAATTTACAGTATTTTAGTCATAAAAATTTAATTATTTTAAATTAATATTTGACAATAATAATTTAGGTAAATAATTAAAAAGAAAAGTATATTTGTAATTCAATGATAGTTAAATGTAACACTCTGGGCATGAAATTTAAAATTTCGTGAATTCGGAAGTTGATAGACTTAAAAATTATACGTCTTAATAAATAATAATAAAGTAATATTTCTTGCACGATATTCTAGAAATTTATATTTTAATATTTCAATGCGATGATTTAAAAATATTTAATCTATGCTATAGGCAGCTAGTAATTAAAATACCATAATATTGTAATGATAAAATTTCATACAAATTTACAGCTATCTTTATAGCAAAATATAACAATTAACAAGTTTTTAAAGGCTTTATTGAGGTAATCATCGTAAAATAGTCCTCAGAAAATAAATAGAAATTATAGGTTTGACAAATGGTTAATTGTTGTTCGAAAAAAATATATATATTAACTATAAATATAAATTTTAATAAATATTTAACTACTTATAGACAATTAGATTTACTTGTATGCACCTACCTATTGTTTGCAAGTATAAATTAAAAAAAATATTGCTGAAATAATTAGGAGTGTTGTTATTAAAAACTGATATACCTGTAAAATTAGAACATCAACAGGTAGGCAGTAACAAATTTGAACATTTGGTCAAATTTCTTAGATTATGAGCACTAGTACTAGACAGTTTTAACCAGTAAAATAAGGTTTATAAAATTTGAACCCTTTTTTTAAAGGCATTTAAATATCAAACTTACTTGAATAAAAGAGGAACTTGCCTTCCTAAAAACATATACTTAAGTACTTTTTAGCTCTTCGAAACGTACCTAATTTCATAGATTTGTACTTGACAATACATGACCCTCCTTTAAATAAACTATACTTTGTTACTATTAATTATACCTATATGGCTACAAGGTTTTACATTTTGATTGTATATTAATTTTCACTTTTATATTATTTCACAGCTTAAAATGATAAGACAAATATTCTTGTTTGTTTTTGGATTGACAATTGTTGTTGCACAGAGAAGATTAGCATTGCCAGATCCACGAAGTTGTTCTAGTAGTAAGTTTGTACATTGCATAACTGTTAAAAAATTCAACAAAGATAGACATAAATTTAAATTGAATGCATTTATACATAATATATAATGCCTATTATTTTTCTTTTAAATATAATTCTAATATGGCATGTGGTATGTACTTACTACTATTTCACTATGTAGGTACTAGGTACATCAATATACCACATAGAAGTACCTTTTTTTTTTTTTTTTGTGGCAATCACGGCGCTGCGAAGGGGAACTTTGCCCTT
>JACXSJ010002017.1:0-23671 GCA_014851325.1 Pentalonia nigronervosa | reverse complement strand
GTTTCATTTCGTTGTGTGGTTCTTTCCTCTTTTTCCTTCGTCGACATTATTTTCCGAACATAAGTTCCCACGGCATCCCATTTTACTTTGCTCTCCAACATATAATCCACTATTGTGTCTAGTTCTCCACCACCTATCGCATCGGAACAACGTATGTTCTGCGTCGTCAGTTTCCGCCTTGCAGTCCACGCACATTGCTGACTGCCTTCTCTTAAATTTAAATAGGTAGCTGCCAAAGCACCCATGGCCCGTCAGGAACTGAGTAAGATGGAAGTCTACGCTACCAAACTTTCTTGTCACCCATGGCGTAACATCTTTGATGAGTGTCTTCGTCCATTGTCCCTTCTCCGTAGCGCTCCATTCCTTTTGCCAATCTCTCATTGTTTGGTCGCGTTCCTCCTGGTACGAACTATTATTTGGGTTTCGCCGGTATCTTCTTTGCGCCTCCTGCGCGAGTAGGTGAACTGGGATCATTCCCGCTATCAATAGTATGGCATTTGTTGGTGACGTCCTGTATGCCATTGTTGTTCTGAGTGCTATATTCCTTTGTGGTCTTGTTATTATTTGGATATTTCTTTTGAAAATCAGTGACTCTGCCCAAATAGGAGCTGCATACATCAATTGGTTTAGAACTACCGTCGCCAGTAGTTTCCTTGTTTGTTGTTTAGGCCCCCTTACATTTGGCATTAACTGTGCCAGTGCGTTTGCCGTTCTCCCTGCTTTTTCTGCAACTGTTGTAAGATGGGTTTGAAAACCAAGCTTCTTATTCAGATCCACCCCAAGATATCTCAGTTTTACTTTGGGTACTATTTTAATTCCGTTCAGCATGAATGATGGTTCCGCATATCCTCTTTTCTTAGTGAGGACCACTGCCTCTGTTTTGTGAGCCGCCAGCTTCAGACCATTTCGCTCCATCCATTCGGCCACTGTGTGCAATGCTTCGTTTGTAACCTCTTCTAGTTTTTCTGTAGTGCTGCTAGTCGTAACGACCGCCACATCGTCTACGAAAGCCACCAATGTCGCAGTCGTTTGGACATCAATGCCGCTGGTAATTTCGGTGTCTAATAGGTCGTCGTACATTAGATTCCACAAGGTCGGTCCGAGGACCGATCCTTGTGGAACTCCGCAGGTAATTTCTCTAGTTTCTCCATTTCCGTAGGTTAGTTTCCGGTCACTCAAGTAGCTCTGTATTATTCGTATTAGATATCCTGGGGTTCTTTTAGTCTCTAGTGCTTGTTTAATTTTTAACCAGTTCGCGGAGTTACATCCAACGCTACAAGTGCACATAGCCGCCTCATACGCAGTGGTCCTGTGTTTGCCTCCTCCACCGTCTCCATGACTTTTGAGATTGCGTCCACTGTAGATTTTCCTTTGCGAAATCCGAATTGTCTGATGTTCAAGCCGCCTATAGTTGTTATGTGTGCTTCTAGTCTACCTTTGATTATCCTTTCTAGGAACTTGCCTGTTGTGTTTAAGAGACAAATAGGCCTATAAGATGAAGGCTCCTCGAGCGGTTTGTCCCCTTTTCTAACGAGTACAAGCTTCGCGATCTTCCATAATGATGGAAACGAGCCTTCCCTTAGACATTCGTTGAATACGTTACAAATTATATCTGGTCTCTTTGTTGCTGTTTGTTTTATTATGAGGTCTGGTATGTTGTCCGGACCTGGTGCTTTCCCTATTGGGATTTTTCGGCTGTGGTTCTTGATTTCTTCATATGTAATCATTGGATATTCTTCGGATTGTTCTATTTCGGGCCAGTGTATAGCTGGTTTTGTAGGAAAGAGTACGTCTACTATATGTGTTATGCGACCAGGCGTAGAGAGACCTTGGATTGGCCTCCTACCGATTATTTTTTTAGTAACTAATCTAAAAGGTAAACCCCAGGTATCTGCATCCGCTTGTCTGCAGAGTTCTTCCCAACATTTCTTTTTACTTTTTCTTATTTCGATTTTAAGTGCTTTTTTCGTGTTTGTATATTCTGCGAGTTCAGTATCATTTTGATCTGTAGTACCTCTCTTAGTCCTTCATTTTAGAGCTCTACGTGCTTTTAAGCATTGTTTTCTCAAAGCAGAGATTTCATTATTCCACCAATATGAGGGTTTCTTGTTCCCCTTGTAGATCCCTTTGGGCATACATTCATCACATGCTTTTTCTAACAAACTTACCAGTGCGTCTGGGTTATTCTCTGTTGGAATTGGAGCTTGTTCGAGAAACTTCTGGAGTTTATCTAAATTTAGTTTTCTCCATGACCATCGCTTTGAACTGTTTACCTCACGGTATGTATCTTTAGGGCTTGGATTGATTGTGAAATTCAGTATCCATTACTTCCCAATGAGTCATGCGGCCAATCATGTGTGATGATACCATAGTTAAATCTAGAAACAATAGCGACTGGCCTCTGGTCCAGGTAAGGGATAGGCCGTCATTTTTTGTTGTTAAGTTCAGTGCACCCATAAATTCTAGAACTAGGTTTCCCCTGTGACAGGTACTTCTTGACCCCCATACTCGCGCATGTGCATTGAAATCTCCTGTTACAATAAGATTCTTAGCGTTTGTTGCTGTATGAATGCTATCCTCCAAGCTATTTAGAAATAATCTATATTCCTCTATTTTCCGATTGGGAGAAAAATAGCAGCTATATATCCGAATACCCTCGACGTCTATCCATACAAATTCTTGTCCCTGGCCGGAGTTCGTTGGATCTACCGATTCTTCTATGTAGATGGCGCTCTTTGTATCTAGGCTCCCATACCACCCAGGTGTGTCAGGTATTGTATATGGTTCGCTTATAAGTAGTATACTACATCTTTTTTCGTTGGCAGTCTCCAATAGGAGTGCCTGTGCCTCGCGGCACCCGTTCAGATTTATCTGGATAAAGTTAGTTATATGTAGTCAAGTTTTCCCTTGTCGACTCTTCTTGCCGGGGTTTTGACCCTATTACATCGTTACTCTCCAAGTAAGCCTGTGTCTCTTTCCTGAGGAGGTCACGGAAGTCTGCCGTTTGCGAATCGCTCGCCGTGCAGTCTTTGGCCAGATGTTGTGAGACACCACACCGTCTGCAGCATGCACTTCGGTCTGTTCCATTGCATGTATTTACCTGATGATCAAAAGCCAGGCATCTGAAGCACCTGATCCTCCTTTTTTCTGCCAGTCGTACGCGGCAGCTGACCACGCTGACTTTCAACCGCCCTTTGTCAATGATCCCTCGTGCCTGACCCGTCGGAATAAGAACGAGTGCAGTCTGCATTCCCCCGAATGATGGCCTCAGACCTATCACACTGATCGCTTCCTTGGCGATATTTGTCTCTCGGGTGATAGCGTCCGCAATGTCCTCTTTATCTGACCAAACGTCAATGTCACGTATTTCCAGAAGCGTTCTCTGTTGCAGTAATTTAACGCTGGCTTCAACTCCGGCTGTTTTTGCCACTTCAGCTTTGATCTTGTCGACCTCTGCTATATCACCGCGCACCTCTAGCAGTAAACCGCTGCTTTTTGTTTTCCTCATACCAGTAATCGAGTTACCTACTACATCGCCATCCATGCCGCTTTTAATGCGCTTTGCTAACGCAGGGAAATCATCCTGACTGTCGAGGTTAATAACGATCGCTGTGGGGCGCACTCTCAGCCTCGGTTTCCTGAGCGTTGTATTGGGAACATCTTGTATGGTGGGCAATATCACTTTTGTATCCTTCCCGGTGGACGGACCAGCTGGTGTACTTGAGGTCATGGTTTTTTTTCTTTTTCCCCGCCACAACGTTCCAATTAGCATTTGGTATGACTGAACCTGCTTCTGGAATACCCGGGTAGCTTTCCATGTCCCACCAGCATGGAGTGTCGATAGAAACGTCAGACGTACTCGTGGCTTTGTTTGCGCCAGTGGTTTCAATAGTCTGGGTTTCGACCGTCCATGTCTGCTTGGTCGAATCCTTGTTTGTCCCCTGTTTCCTGATTTTCAAGTATTGAGTCATAATTTTATCTGTGCATGCCAAGGTTTCTTTTAATTCTTTGTGTACATTTCTATTATTTTTAGTAAATGTACACATATGGTTAATGTAACCTTTCAGCTTCCTTAACAGCTCGTCTTCATTTAGGGTGCCAATTTCTATGACTCTTCTTTGTCTCGTGATGTCTTTACCGTCAGGACGGGTACCTTCAGCTCTAGTAACAGATAGAGTAATGGGGGCCTGGCTGGCCACCCCCAAACTCTCGCGGTCGCAGAATGACGATCGCAGTGGGCCCACTACGTTGGATCCGGCTTTAAGACCGGATCCACCCACTACTACCGGCACCTGGGGGTCCGAATCCCCTGGTGCAGTAACTTTATTTCCGTTAGAGACTTCCATAAAAAGTTTTTTGAAGGGTGCCTCTCCCTTGCGTTTTAGCCCTACCGCCAGGGGGATTTGATTTCGGTGTTGCCTTCACTTATGTCCATTTGCAGGCGTTTGCAGGTGGACCAAGCCTGTCCGACCAATTAAGGTAAGACTCTGTGTTGGGTCTAACTTAGACCGGGATCGCTTAGTAAGACTCAATTAAGAGCCCGAAAGCCCCCCCGCCGCGTCAAGACGGATCCCGTGGGGGGGGGGGGGCACATAGAAGTACCTAGCTGCCTGACTATGGTCAGACTCCCATTAATAATATTTTCCAATGTTGTCGTTACTAGTTCAAGCAATTTTTAGTCTAAATATAAACATTTTTCATGTATTGGTTTCACCTATAGTCATTAATTATTTTGTTATTGAATGATTATGTATGATTGTAATCATAATTTATACCTAAGTATCAACTGTAATTAAATAATACTTAGAATTATCTTTTCAGGAATTCGTCATGCTTCATATCGAGATGCCCGAGGAGTCACGCATTCCTATTTTTTCAGCTGGGAACATGCCCCTACTAAAAGCTTGGAAGTAGATTGGCTTGATGCCAGAAACATATGTCGCAGACATTGTATGGATGCTGTAAGTTTAGAAACTCCTCAGGAGAACGAGTTCGTCAAGCAAAGAATATCTAGAGGTAAATCTTAATATCATTAAATATTTTAAATCCTTAAATACATATATTTAAATACAAAAAAACTATAAAGGAAATATAAGATACATTTGGACATCGGGACGAAAATGTAACTTTAACGGATGTGATCGTCCCGATTTGGTACCTGCCAATGTAAACGGTTGGTTTTGGTCTGGTTCTGGTGCAAAAATTGGACCAACCACTCAACGTAACTCAGGTGACTGGAGCCATACAGGAGGATTTGGGCAAGCACAACCAGATAACAGGGAAGCACCACAAGTATGATTTAATTTTCTTTAATAAAACTAAACATATATTACGCATTAAATAGTATGCAGTCTATGTATTGAGCTGCAATTTTATTAAAATATGAATAAACATAACATTAAAAAAAAATTGTTGAAAATGCACAAAATTGATAACGATTAGATCACCTATTAATACTTATTAGTACCTATTAATTATTATAAATGTTTAGTTATAGATTAAAATATGACATGAGCTGTATAGTTTATCCATAATCCTTATTTTTTTTATACAAAAAAAAGGGATAATCGTTTTAAATAAGATAAATAAATAAAGTTTTACATAAAATGCATTAAATAAGTATATCTACTTAACTAAATATTTAATTTTGGTTTTACAATGATTTTTTTTTTGTGGGCAATTTTTTGTGTAGAATTTTGTGATAAAAATGTCTTATTTATAGATTGAAAATAGAGTCTAGGTCCAAATTATTTCTCAATTCACTAAAAATTTAAAACTCAAGTTATGATCTTAAAATAAAATTGAAACTTTATAAATAACAAAAATTAAACTATATTATAATACATACCATATATACCCTAAAAGCCTATATAAATACATACCCCAAATCTAATTTAGTTGTTTTTTGAAAATTTTTTGGAAATCTAAAACAAGTTATATATATATATATATATATATATATATATATATATTGATGATAACTTATAAGTATGATTTTTTAGGGCAATGATGAATCATGTTTAGCTGTATTGAATAACTTTTACCAAGACGGAGTGAAGTGGCACGATGTTGCATGTCACCATTTAAAACCATTTGTATGCGAAGACAGTGATGAACTTCTAAACTTTGTGCGTTCACGTAACCAAGGAATTCGTTTATAAGATACTTTGTAATTCTGTATTTAGGTAAATTATGTTAGTATATTCATTAAAGCATAAAAACAAACACTTAGAAAAACTAATTTACAACTATTTACTACTCCAGTACCCCAACTTATAATAAATATTTTATAAGTAGTTTGTATACAATAAATTATTTATTTTTCCAATTTGGCTATTTTGAGAATAAACAATTTTAAACTATCATTTACTTTTAATTTTAAATTTATGATTATATATGTATTATTAATAAAGTTTTTTAATATTTTATAAGAAATAGATTGTCTTATTGTTGTTATCTGTTGGTGCATAGGTACTTGAGAAATTTAATAAATATTTATTTTTTTATTAGTACCTGTGAGATGTCAATAATGAGTAATGACACTCTACACAAATATTGGATATCTATGAGATATTGTATGTCTTATGAACTAAAAATTCATAATTGATGTATACAATAATAACTTATGGAAATCTTCCATATAAACTATAACTGTAGTAGTACACATTGGAATACCATCCTCATCTAGTATACCATTTTTTAAAGCAATATATTTCTCTTCATCACCCGTCTTTTTCATTTCATTCCCCGCTCAAACATGCACTACATCATCGACATATGACAATATTGATTGGTAAGTATTGGATGACATTGAAGGTATATCGATACTAGCCAAAAGTTCAGAATGTTGCGTATAACCAATACCTATGAATATAATTTTATTTTATTTTAAAAGCATTATTATAAGTGTTTTAAATATTTTATAGTATTACCTTAAGCTATTGTTGCATTTACTATTGTTTTATTTATTGGAATGTATTCAAAATTTTAGTATTTTCAGAAGAAAATTTATTATTTTATAACTTTATTATTTTTTTGATACCGCACATTTTACAATGAAAATAGAACATTAAAAGATATCCCTGTTTTTTTCTCTTTTAAAAATCATATCTAAAAATGAGCATCCAAATTCACCACTATGATAACTATTTTGAATTTTATTGAAAATATGGCCTATATCAACTATTCTACGGCCATATAAAATATCTGTACTTCAAAATAAATTAAATAAAAATAGATAAACATGAAATATTTTGAAAATCATATTATGCAAACAAAATACTTATTTAAAAATCTTGGGAAAGTCAAGTTTCTATACGGTTAGTAGTTTATAAATTATAACATATATCAAAAATTGTTGAAAAGAGATAGTTATATTTTACGCATGAATTTTGATTTTGTAAAAATTAATTATGGAATTACACTAGAATTTGTGTTTGTAATTATTTTAAGCAAAACTTGTGTAGAATCTTATATCGAATTTTCAAACCTTATTAAGTATAATTGTATAAATGCTTAAATGCCTAATAAGTACTACTTATGAGGAACGTTTTATTCAATAGCTCAAACAACCATAATATTTTAAAAATAATGCCAAGTATGTAGATAATAATAATTTAATCATTTAGTGAATATTTCAAGTATTTAACATTTTACGTTTTTAAGTTACAGCAAAATATAAAAAATGATTTTATTAAAAACTGATTTTGCATAAAAATTTCCCGTTTTCCTCTAATTTTTAGATTCTGATCGATCATATTCTATACACCATAAAAATTTTAATTTTATTCTATTTTAACAATATTTGAGTTAATTGTAAGCCTAAGAAATTTTTGGTTTTTTCAAATTTTTTTCTTTAAATATCGATAAAAAAAATTCATTGGTTAAATTTCTTGAAAATTGAATTTAAGATTCTTTAAAAGTTGATAAAATAACAGTTCAAAAATAATAAAAATACATATTTTATTTTATTTATTTTTTTGTATTTTTATGTAAAAATACATATGCACAATTTTTATTTAGTTAAAAATTTATAAAATGTTCAGTTTTTATAGCTAAGGACTGAAAATTTAAAACAAGGTTTTTCGTAAGTAGTTTATACTGTAACCAAAAAATAAAAAAATGTATTAAATAAAACGTTTAATAATAATATTATATGGCTTATGATGCATAAAGGCCTGCGAGAAGTAGACTCGAAGCTAGCGATATTTACTATTTGACAGGGCAATTAAAATACAAAAATAAAAATTGTGCAAAATATTCGAATATCATAATTAAATTATTATTAATAATAATGTATAGGTTACAACAAAAAAATAATAAATAAATAAATGGTAATTATTAATAATAATAATAATGTATTAGTTTAACATATAATTTATAATTTAGTAACAACAATAAATAAATAAATATAAGTAAGTTTAAGAAGAAAAATTTTTCATTATAAATTAATAAATTAATACTCGTACGTTCAACTTCATTGATTAAATACATTTTACATTTTTAATTTTTTGTTTTGATGTAAGAAAATAAGTGCTGATGCGTTCATCGGATCTAATCTGCTGCGTTTAGAAGTGATTATATTTCCAGCTGTTAAAAAAACTCTCTCGGAAGATGCTGATGAAGCTGATACTGTAAGTATATATCTATACTGATAGCTGATCTTGTAAATTCATCAATATTTTCTTCAGAATCATTTCCTAGTAAAGTGTCTAATGCTGTAGGTTGTATTGGTGTAACATTATTTGGGATATCCGATTGTGTATAAGATATCTTGTTTGTTAGAACCTAGGTACAAAAATTTATATTTTGAGTATTCCGACAATATAAAAAAAAACATAAAAGAAAATGTGCTATCACAAAAATATTAAATTTATGTTCACTTTAGATCCCAAACTTGAAAATGTAATATTTTTTTTTAATTTATGTAAATTAAATTTATTGTGAGAAACTTGTAATTTTTTTCTTAATTTACTAATGGTAGATGAATTCTTTTTTAACAAAATATTTTTTTTTTCTAATTTTGTCTTCTGGGCGTTTTATTGACGATTCTGAACTTTGTTGAACTCTGTTTGAATTGAATAAACGACGTTCTTGAAAACTAATAGTTGAAGGCATATCTATAAATGATTTAACCATTAAACTTGTTGATGGAGAACATTCATAAGTCAAAATTGGTGAAGACGGTGATGTATTTAATGTAGCCGGAAGATGAGGAGATTCAATAGGTGTTCTTGGACATTTTTTTTTTGTACACTGTGATTGGTGTTTTAACGTGTAAATTTGGTGACTCGGGGTGTTCAAATTCGTTTAATGATGAAGTTGGAATGTATTGTCCTACATTAGTTGGTAATTCAGTAAAATCATATTTTATTGGAATAACATTTTGTTTTAATCTTTGTTGTGTTTCAATATTATTAAAATCCGTAGGTTTAAAATGTAAATTACATACATGGCGATTGTTCAGCTATTCCAACGATAAATCCGCCAATTTAATATTCCCTACAGATAAAATAGTATTGAGGTTAATATTTTAGGGAGCAATTAAAGTAAGAAAAATTTCAATTTGGCATATTGGTGTATTAAGATGTGTGTCTGGATCTTGTCCTCAGACACAAAGATAAAAAAAAAAATTAAACACACATCATTGTAAAAATAATACATTCATCAATTCGTTTAGAATCTAAAATAACGTATGATATAAAAAAATGGGTAAGTGGGTGACGCTCTGCTGTACAGTAGATTACAAGTGGGTCACTGTAATGGATGGTATTAAATTTGAATTCAATTATATTATGTCATTAAATACGAAAAACGATTCTGAGCGAAGACGATTTGTCGACCTAAGATATTTAACCTATATTTTTAAATTAAAACAATATAACTAAAATCGTTATTCTTGGTTATATAATATGTAATTTCGTCCAAATTTGAACTTAAAATAACTATAAAAACAACTATGTTTATACATTTTTTTTAGATTTTTTTTTTTACAGAATGAACTAGTTCCGTAAAACCTTGTTTTAACTTTTCAGTCCTTATCTATAAAAGTTGAGTGTTTTATGAATTTTTAATGACTAAATAATTTGTAAGTTTTCAATTTAGTAATTTTTGGTCAAAATTTAAACTTTAAACAGTTATAAAAAAAATTTTATTTATTTAAATTATTTTATTGACATTTATATAATAAAAAACTAAAAATCGAATTTCGATTTTTTTGAAAATTGAAAAAGTCTATAAATAACTTAAAAAGAATCGAATTATTTTGAAAATTTTATCATGTATAGAAAATAATAAAATAAATAGTTAATGAAAATTTCAAGTATTTACGGTGTATAGTTTTTGATTAACAACATAATAAGAAAATCGTTCTATGAGAAATTGAGTGAATATCCAATGTTGTAAAAATTTGAACTTCAAACGATCATAAAAATTTAATTTGACTTCCCGGTAGACATTTTTTTGTTGATAAATGTAGAAAACTTATGGGGAATCTTATGTTAAATTTTCAAATCTTAAATTTAAAAAGGAAAATTTTTATGAATTTCTTGCTGAAAATAATTTGTGAATTTTCGTGATTTTTACGTATTTTATTAAAATTGGAAATTCAAACACTCATAAAAATGTAGTATGGATTTACGCTCGACTTTTTTCTTAATTTCTTTAATTTTTTTTGTTTGTTTTTCTCGGCGTTTTTGAAAAATACTGGGAATTTTAAATTTTGACCTCCCAATACACCAACTAGATTCATTTTCCTATCAGAAACGCTACTGCAGTCGAAAATCGAAGCATTATTTCGACTACTTATCGTGTACACAGACACAAAAAAAACACACATCATAGTAAAATCAATAAATTCATCGCTTCGCTCAGAATCTAAAATATATACAATTTAATGTACTCATTTTTAAATTTTTAAATACGATTTTATTAAACTAACCTGATTGCTTAATCCATTCTTTTGCCTACTCTTTATTTTTGAGAAAACGGAATAACTTGATATTTTTATCATTTCGTTTACTTTTACTACAGTTATAAAACATACATTTATTGCCTTTCGTAGCCATGATAATATTTAAAAAAATTGGTGAATTTATCGTGTCACCGCAGCTTGTGCAGACTGCAGAAGTGCTGAGTTGTTAATGTTGTAATAATGATAATAATGTAATGTAATAATAATTTATGTCAAATTATTGTGTTTGTTTTAAATGATATTTTCATTATATTCTTTTGTACAATAGATATTAAAATAGATTTTTGTCCACAGCTTTCACACAATATAGTTTGTGAGTGTTGACGATTGTTATTATTTCATTATTCATTTACTCCGCATTGCAATTTATTTTTAGTATAAATCGCCCGAACGCCGCGACCGATCATATCCCGCCGTACATGTTCCCTGACCATTTGATTATTATTGTAAATTATTTTCCAATATTACAAGTGAGTGCGCTATCTATTGAAACGTTGTGATATTAATTTACATGTTTCCATATCACCTATACCCGTGGGCTAGTTTAATTATGAAAAAATAGAAATCTATTATGTCACGAGTTTAATGTTAATATATTAGGTATACCTACTATTTATTTTACATTTTAAATTTTGAGGTTTTTTTAGAGTATATTTGATATTATAATTATATGTGATATTTTAAACATTAAGAACATAATAATCCGCTCTTTAGTTCATTATAGATATTAAAAATGTTTGTAAACAACTATAAAAAAAAGACTAGACACATTCAAAAATATTAATTCTTATTAACGAATTAAATACATTGATTAAATTTATTTAAAATTGATTTAGTATAAACGAAATAATTCGATTCTGGTTATATATCCAGGATAAATCTATCCAAGATACCGTGATGGTTTTAGGTGAACCAAAAAAAAAGTACGATATTATATATATGCCGTAATAGCGTAAAAGATAAAATATTTAAAAAAAAAAGGTTTTTAATGAACAATCGAAATAAACATGTTAAAGAGACCGAGTGACGACCAACGCATTGTCAAATGAGGAAAAATAACTCAAGGAAGGTGACAAACACGGTGCAATGCCAGAATACTCAGACTATTGCGCCACGGAATGCGACACAAAAAGCAAACGATACAATGCCGGAATACTCCAACTATTGCACCATTGACCGTCTTAAACCGTTCGCTTGAGTTCGGGGGGATGATTTCTTTCCTAGTTGCGTAAGCCTGCCCGGGTGGGTCTTACTACGATGTCGAAAAAAAGTGTACTGGCTCGGACAGTGGATCTGCCGAGCAAAGGTAAAAGTATACTGGCATTATCAGCAATTAGAATTCGGAGGTCTCGTGTTCTGTAACAGAAACACAAAACCGCAAAAGTGCAATGCCGATAAACGTAAAGTAAACAATATAATAGGCATAATAATTTAAGTAATATTGATTATTGCATGTAGCGCAAACAATTGGTGTATAAAGATACGTAACATATTAAATATATCAAATACTAGAGGTAGGTACTAGGTACTATAAATAGTTATCAATATTGTACTTAAGTCTTTAATTCTGAAAAAAAAATTTTTTTTTAAACATAACTACCTAGTACAATAGTAAAATGCAGAATGAGTAATGATATGTCACTTTCAGAGTTGCCAGATAGCGTTTGAGTCGCATT
The DNA here is from genome assembly GCA_014851325.1 of Pentalonia nigronervosa. Lineage (NCBI taxonomy): Eukaryota > Metazoa > Arthropoda > Insecta > Hemiptera > Aphididae > Pentalonia > Pentalonia nigronervosa. The sequence continues at coordinate 11,023 of JACXSJ010002017.1, read as the reverse complement.
GTCAATAGGTAGTGTTTAAGTCGCCCAAAATAGCCAATTGCCTAAATTTGTTGAGTCCCAGCATTCGGACGACCTTTGTGATGGATTCAAGAGTTTGTGGTCGTAGTAGTGAATAACTATTAGACTGTTATATTGTTTGAAATGAATTGCTATTATTAAATCAGAAGTTAAATTGGCGTGTAGGTGCTCACTGTAGCCCGGGAATATTACGTCTGTATCGGAGCTGCTTCAAGCTCCCTTATATAGTATATGGACTACTCCTCCTATTTGGTACCTACGTCATCCTAGCGTTGACCACATTTATTATCGTATGCGTGCGTACTAGCTTTAAGAAACGTCATCATCCCATTTTGTCGTGTACGTGCAAATAACTGACCAGACGTGATTAGACCACCCATTATCGTAATTCCTAGTATTCCATAAGCTTTATTTATACGATTGCGTATTTAATAAATAAAATAAAATAACATAAACCACTTACAATGATATATGTTTAATATGATATTATAATATTCAATTTAAAAATCCCATATATTTAGGTAATTTCTGAGAATTGCTGGTCGTTTGAGGTCACCTTCTATTATGAAAATTGATATTCGTTATTCAAGTATTATTGGCTCATTGCTGATTGGTCATGCCCTAGCGTAATCCTGAGCGCATTTTCTATTATTGATTTAATACTCGCCCGTCTTAGGTGCACGATTTCTCTGGTCCTATTCTCAGAATTTCTTATGCTAATCTTCTAACTATCTCTCAATTGGTCTAGCCTTGCCTTTTACTATTTGGCAAAATTTATTAATTACCTATCAAATGAATCGTGCCAAACGCACACGGTTCATAATGACCCTTGTGGTCATAAAAGTTATGTATCGCCAGATACATAGCAGATTAATTGGGTATTCCAGACTAACCAATGCCCATATTTAATTTAATACATTTATACATAATTATTATAACATTTTAGAATAATTATGCCAAATTTATAACAAATTATTTTTTTTTAACCGATAATTTTTACATTGGACAATATATTTTGTATACATTAATAAATTATCGGCATTAAACAAATTTCACTCATCAGTGCATTTTAACAATAAACACATAGCATATCTGTTAGTTATTTATTAAAATAATCAATTTATAGAATATAATTTTATTAATTGTACTGTTGTGAACCAATCAGAGGACGAGGTTTGTGAATGGACGAAAAAGAGCTTTGAAATCGCTGTGTTGAAATAAATTGTAAAAACTGTTTAATATTTTAACGACTGGTTTATTATAATTCAAAAAAATGACTGGCGTGAAGGTGCTCTGTGTAGCCTGGTAGAATCACGTCTAAAATGATGCTGATTCCGACTCCGTTATATATTGGCTACTCCTCCTATCGGTACCTACGTCACCCTAGTAAGATAATGCTGACCTCATTTGTGGTCTGTCGTGTATGATTATGTTGATTCAGGAAATGCCGACTGCCCACGCTTTGTCGTCGAGCGGCGATAACTCGCCGGATGCAGCTAGTTCACACGTTATCTGAATTCCTAGTATTTTTAGTAATATAATATAATATCTTGAAATTGATATTATATTATTTTATTTAATTCTCACACTTCCTAATTTCTTGGAATTAGTTATATTAAATTTATTCTGTGCCGGCTGGGATCTCTGATTTCTGTGTTTCTCAGAAATGATTTTTTATAGTCGGTTTTGTCTTTTCCAGCGTGCCTGTGGATTAGTTATTATTCATATAGTTGTTGCGTTGAAACGTATATTGTTCCCACTTACCCTCGAGGTCATTGCTGCGTTAAATTCGACATAAAAGTTATGTAACGCCAGGTACATAGCAGTACTCAGCCTTTATCCTTTTTTTTTTTTAGTTTAATCAACACAAAATAAAAACTATCTCGTGGTTAAAATGTATTAACAAAAAATACAAATAACCAAACAATATATCAATTATATTAAGTATTAAAAATAAAATATCACTCTTATTATCTTTTATTCATAATAATTTTAAATAAAGAACACTTGTAAACTTCCACTTGATGCCGTATCTGTCGTTGATAAGTGAGTTAATGTTAAGTGTTTATTTTTTTTGTAATTAAGTTAGTTGTCTTTCAACACTGCCGAGAGTGTAGGCCTGAGTTGAGATTGAAGGTCTACTCTGTATTAAAACGATAGTTTTGTTTTTTTTTTTTTGTTAGTAAACTATTAAAGTTCCTAAAGTAAGTTGTTGTTTTTTCTTTATGAGTGATGGAAAATAACTTTTTAAACTTCGAGAAAGTGTCTATAAATATTCGCATATTATATTTTTTAATTCCATTTTTGATGATTCATTCTTAAATGATTCTTCGGCTAAAGAAAAGCATGAGGAATTATCATATTTTATGAATAAAAACCATAAATTAATTTTTATTTTAAAACATTCAATTTTATCACTTGTAGAAATTATATTTTCTTTGCAACTTTGCATACTCGAATTTTATATATTCAGTTTTTATAAACCTCGTAGATCCTAAACATTGTCCAGTATGTAGCGAATATTTTACAAACTCTCTTAGAATTTAGTAAAATATATAAATATATTTTTTCAAATTTAACCATCATAATTATTGAGAGAGATATGTCCAATAATATAAATAATGACATATTGGAAAAATATACTGAATTAAAAAGCTAACAAATATAGAATAATAATTATTATAACAATTATTTGTATTTATATTTTGATTATAAATAATATAACATGACATTTTAAATGGAAGCAAATAAATTAGTTTAAGACTATAGCCACCCCCCCCCATTTCTATCTTAGTGGCCCCTATATCTAGATCAAAATGTCCAAGACTAAAACTTAAATTCAAAATATAAACCTTAATAAACCTAAACTAATAATATTATATAATTTTAAGTAATAAATGTTGTATAAGTTAATACTTTTTGTAAAGAGCTAATAAAAAAATTAATAACAATAAATATATTATTATTAAAGCTCATCAGCTAATTTGTTATACAGCAGGTGGAATTAATTCTATAATTTTATTATAAAATAGTATTATCTATTCTACGTAATTGAATTTTATTAATTAATATTAAATGTTTGTTTATTTATAAAAATATTTTCTAAATTTTTAAATTTAGATATTTTGTTCTTGGATAATTTAACCAATTACTAAATTTAACATATACATTACAATAACTTATTCCTGGAGTGACGATATACATCATACACTCGATACCTATTGTAAAACACAGAGGTTACCTACTTATCCTTTTTGTTAATTAATTTTAATACAATTGTTTAATATATCACGCAAATTAAAATTGTGAACACATTCATAATTCATATAATTATATTTCAACAAACACTACAAACTGTTAAGGAATAAATTCACACAGAAAGAATATCAACTCAGGCTAAAACACTCATAATATGTTACTAAAATTCAATGATGTTTTTGACTTAAAAGGAAAAAAAAAATTACAAATACCCGATTAAATAGTTAATTTCAATGGTATTTTTTATTGTGTTGATAAAATATAGGTAACAGATATTTGAATAATTCTAATAAATATTACTGAGATAAATAACGTTATTTTGACAGGATAATAACTACTTTACATTATGGTTTTTATTCTAATGTATAAGTATGTTTATAAAAATAAAATACACAAACATATTGAAATTAACAAAATATAATATAATTTTCGCATGAATTCAAAACTTAGAATTATACAAATACATATAAAAAAAAAATAAATAAATAGTTATTTTTAATAAAATTTAAAACTGTTAGATGTTTGTACCAAAGTAGCAATATAAATAATAGATAAAAAAAAAAAAAATGATTAAATTTAAATAAATAATGTGGATGATTATGGATCAGTCCATTATATTTCTTAAGTCTCTTTTTAATCAATTATAAAATGTGGTATTTACTCATATATTTACTGTATGATAGCCTATAATTGCCTTTATAGCAAACTGTAACATTTTTAACTTGCGACTATAAGAATGTAATGGATACTGTTGGATAAATTTCTCAATACTAGAATCCACCTTAATTAAAACTAAATTTGTATTTTCTTTGTGGTGGTCATTGATGTAGTCTAAACTTCCGATTGCAGCTTCCAAATACCTTTAAAACATGATATATAAAATAATAAAATAAACAATTTTTATTGTATAAATTACAAATTACAAAATAAAACTATTACTTATGCTTTAGTTCAGTATTATTAGTTAGATCATAAGATAACTGTTGAATCAACGACAATACAATAGAAGTTTTTAAAGCGTTTGAAGGTATGAAAAGTAGTTCTGGTTGGACTTTTTCACAAACAAAAAGTACCAGTTCTAATTTTGATGCAGACAATGCCTAAACAAAATAAAAACCAATATAAAATTAATAAAATTAATGGATATATTATCCAATATAAAAATTGTACTTTTTTGTTTTTCAGTTTTATAATTGCCATGGCAATTAAAAAAAAACTGTTTTGAGATAAATAAAATATAAAAAGCATTTCAAATAAAACACCCAATTATGGTGGGGGAAGGGGTTGAAAAATCTAGAGGGTCAGCAACTAAAGTGACCTAGAGGGTGGGTGAACACTGAAATGCCTTTATATATACATAAATACTTAAATACTAATTAATTTATTGATAACTTTTAAATAAATGTGACATTAATTTTTTTGTAAATTAAAAAACCAATTTTTATATTTAATAGATGAAAGAAATCCAATCAGATGCACTATTAGTAATTACTTATCAATAATTAGATTTATTAATTAAGGTTTAAAGGGATTAGACACCAGCTATGTTTAAGGAGTATAGGCAATATTTAGTGCATACTTGATGCATGCATGCATGTTATATTACTTATAAGTAACAATTATTATTAATTTAATTTATTGTTAATCTAAAATTATTATATAAAAGTATCAATATTTTGCCAATAAATTTTATTACCAAACATAATTATTTGATCAAATTTCAGAAACTAAATTTGAATCGGCTTTAATGTACAGCTGAAACAGTTTTCTTATAAAATTAAGTTTTTTTATTATTATTATTATTATTAATTATTACAAATTACAAAATAATTTATACGTACACAAAGAAGCAAACATTAATGGCAGGTTGCATGAAAAGATAGATTAATTGAATGATTAAGAGACAATTAGTTTACTATTGATTCATTAAATGCTTAGTGACTATTTGTGCAGCCCAACATAAGACTATTATTTATATATTCTATAATAAATTAAAAATTTAAAATATATTACTTTTTCAAAAGCCAGTGCGTAGTCTCCCTGTTGTATAATATCACATAAAATCATAAATTGGGTAGCAATATTATCAGTATCCTTGATACATGGTTCTACAAGCGACTTCTCTTTAAGTAGAATTGAAAATTGTTTTTGCAAATCATTTTGAGTACTTATCAATAAATATATATCATTAAAAATTAATAAATTATCAATATATTGTATTCAGTTAGTTACAAAAATAGTACCTTAATATTTTTTTCTCTGAACTTTTGATAATATTATTCATGTCATCTCTAAATTTATCAAAAGCATATTCTAATTTGTTATTGACATTACCCTCTTCATTGAGTAAAGACTTTAATTCGTTTTGGTCTAAAAATAAAAATGTAAAAAATGTTTGTTATTTTGTTTTATAAAACACTTACATTCTAGTGATCGTTCTGTAAAGGATGCATCAATTTGTTTGAACATAGAACAACAAGCATGTTCAAACTTAGGTATAACTGTACTCATAAAAAGATCTTTGAGAATTGCATCAAGAGTTGGATTCAATGAAGCTACTAAAGACCTTGTAAATGATTCTGTATCCACCTAAAAATAATAATATAATTTATAATTATTTAGTAGCTCTTAAAAGGTATTAGGTTTTTTAATCAAGTTAAGTATCAACATAATAAAATATATAAAAATATAATAAAGTTATAAAATGCAATTTTTTTTTTAATTATCATTAATATAACATAAGGGTATAATTTTATATATAGTATGAGTATTAAATATTACAAATCTGTAATAATTAATGACTAAATTAATACATATTTATTAATTATTTGACTAATTTAAATAAATGATTTGAAAACATGTATATAAATTGAATAATATTCATAAGCAATTATTTTTATATGGTTATATTAAAAGATAAAAAAAAATAATGTATTGTTTGATTATAATTTTAATACTTTATTGAAGTTGGTGGCTTTGACAATCTCTGTTATTTTTTTATGTGAAGCATTTAACTGATGATCTATCATGATTTGAAGCTTCCTGTGTGATTGATCACTTGCATTTTTAACCATATCTTTAATAATAATAATAAAAAAATTAAAAACGGTATCAGTTAATTTACATCAATTAATTAAAATTTTGATTTACTCATCAAAACTGATTCTAGATTTGTACATATGTTAGATGAATTCATTGACATAACAGCATTAATTTGATTATCAATTTTTTTTTGTTTTTTTGATATATTTTTTAACTGAGTATTCATGTCTTGTAAACTAGTTAAAATATCATCCATTTGGACACTAGTTCCATTATCTATTACATCAGACTTATCCAAAGGTCGTCTAATTGTTGAGATCGCTGAACCATTGAACACAGAATTGCTTGAATAACAATCGTTTTCTTCTTTTTCATTAGAATAATTACTCACAGTTTCAAAATTATCATTGTGTGCTTCCATAAAATCATATCTTAAAATAAAAATGTTCAAATAAAAGAAATTATAATAAAAAATGTTTACATATATATTTTATAATACAACAATAATAATAATTATTATAAATGAATTTCTATTTCCCTTAGTCATGCCATAACTTGAGAATAGTTTTACTGATTTCATTCATATTTTTTTTGTAAATGAAAGAGTATACTGCGAGTCAGGTTTTAATCTTAATTTCAATTCTACAAGTTAATTAAAAATTGAAAAATTCTGGAAAAACTGAAAGTGATTTTTTCGATATGATTTATGTATAATCTATGTTTTTTATAGGGTTGCTATTAGTTACATATTTCATTATTATAATTTATAGAAATATAGAAATGGCATATTTAACATTTTTTTAGAAATAAATTTAGAAGGAAAACAAATCTTTAGCACTGGCAACCGTTGCAATGTTTTTCATGTGCTTACATAATTCTGATTTCACTCACTTACGCACCTCATGAGGAGAGCAAACCACCACAAGTGGATTGCCTACCTGATCATTTACTGCTCGCATATTGTATGTGATCTGATGCAGTAGATTGTCTACCTAGGTGGCTTAGATGCATGTAAATCACTTGAGGTTAATATTAATTAAATATTTGGCTCAAGTAACACTGGGCGGAACAGCTAGTTATAAAATAGAAGCCCTTTTTTTGTATGTACACATATATCCCGAAAATTCCTCATTGGATTTGAGTATAATTTTGAATAATTGATTGACCAAGTCTCAGAGAAGGTTTTAAAGTACAATAAGTCTTAAAAAAATAAATTGGATTCCCAAAAATAATAAAAATGTAAAAAATATATGCATATGTGTGGATGACCTACATAATACACAATTGTGACCGTCCTAATATTCCTCAATGAATGATTTGATTTTTCATTTTGATCAATGAATGATAAGGTTTATTGTTCACACTCGCAGTATAATAATATAGTAAGTTAATTATATATATATATATATATATCGTTATTTGTTATTAATGGGGGCTCGTACTGGAAGCGTTTTGTTGTAAGTGGGTAGGAATATAATTTTATTTTATTCAATTTATAAATATGTGCCCAATATACAATATAGTCATAAGAAAACATAACAAAATAATAATAATAGTATAAGTAATATAATTTAATTTTTTGTCTACTCAAAAGTATTCATAAAGAAGACAGGAAAACCAAATATGTATTATAAAAAAATGAGGTATAATAATGGTCAAACACATAGTTATTCTATATGTTATATAAAAATGGATGTTTGTCTGTTTGATAGCTAAAGACTCAAAAGCTACTGGGCCTTTTAAAATAAATATTATATTTACATCAATAGCTTTGATAGCTAATTTAGATCCCTCGAGAGCTGACAGATGTAGTGTATTTTATCAACTCTTATCGATAATGCTAAAGGGTGGCTCACACGTGAATTTAGTTTTCGGCTTTTATTTTATTTATTTATATCAGATTGCCATTGGTTACATATTATTATATTACTATTATGAATTTACAATTTGTAGAAATATTGTAATAATATGTAATAATAATAATAATAATAATATGTACAATATACATTTTTTCACAAATATATTTATATGATAAACAAATATTTGTGGGACAACTAATTATAGTATATATGTTTGTATTTACTGTAATTCTTGATCAGTATGTTGTAAAATGGTCTGAACTTCATTATTACTTGGACTACATTCTCTGGCTTCATTCAAATCAAAAGGATCCTAAAATAGTACATAAATAAAATAAATATATATTTACATTTATTCAACATTTTTTACTAAATACATTTAAAACTCAACATCTTTTTAGACTGAATATTTTATTCATAAAAATAAATAAATAAATTTGAGTTTGTTCATTATGATTATTAGTTTGTTTTTATAATTACTTTTGTATAGGTGTAAGTATTTGACGATTGAACAACAATTGGTTGTATATTGTTATAACTATTCTTTTGCATATTTTGAATCTACAATATTAAACATATTCTTAAGATACAAATCATAATAATATTTAAAAAATATAACCAATGACTTTATACCTGCATTGAATTAGAAGTAATAGAAACACTTTTTTGGTTAAGACTTATTCCTTTTAATCTTAATTTTTCTTTTACTAAACTGTGAACTTCTAATGGAGTTAGATCATGCAAAATGTTATTTTCTTCTTCGTGTATTTGAAATTCTTGAACTACAAACATTATGTACATAATTTTATTTAAAATATAAATATACTTGTATAATTATGTTTATAAGAACCTAGAAAATAAGACATATAATACAAACAAAATAAACCCTAAGACTATTTGTTTGTAGACATATATTATAAATTTCTAATGTATATAATGATAGTCATCTAACTTTATATATAATTTATAAGTAAATCCTTATATATATAATTTTTTTTTTATTTATTCTTCAAGATAAAGGCCCCACTAAACATGTTATATATATAATTATAGAAAAAAATGTATTAATATAAATTTAAACAAAATGATGAAAACAATTATATTAAACACCATAAATTATTTAGTTAACATTTATTTTAAATTGATATATTTTAGACTCTGAGCAAAGCAGGTTTTTTTTTGTCTGTACACAATAAATAGTCAAAATAATGCTTCAATTTATTTTATCAGTATCTTTTTTGTGGTAGAAAAGTGAATCTAGTTGGGATTTTTGAGAAGTCATTTATAAAAATTCCCAATAATTTTAATTATTAACATTAGAAAAAACAAAAAAAAAAAAATAAGAAAAAAAGGGAATTTTAATGCAAAACTGGTTTTTAACAAAATCAATAATTTTTTGGCATAAATCAAAAAAAAAAAAAAATTACTGTAGATACATGTCATTTTTACCAAATGTTTAAATAAGAATTTTCTATACATAATAAAAATGTTCAATATATTTTGACTCTTTTTGATATATTTATAGGCATAATCAATTTTAGTTATTTTTAATAAATGTTTATTGCTTCGATGACATTTTTTCTTAATTGGTCAAAAAATTTGAAAATTTAATACAAGGTTTCTCATAAGTTATTATGTCAGCTCAAAATTATTAAAAACATATAAACACATTTTTTTTATAAGCATTTAAAGTTCAAATGTTGACTAAAATTCATCAAAATATTGAATATTTGCAAATTGTTTTGTAGCTATAAATTTATAAAATATTCAACTTTTATAGCTAAGGATTAAAAATTTAAAACAAGGCTTCTCCGTAAGTTGTTCTAAATCCAGTTTAAAAATTATGAAGATACAAGGCAAATTTTTTTTATAAGCACTTCAAATTCAAATTTTAACCAAATTCATCAAAATCTCAAATGTTTACAAGTTATTTTGTAATTAAAAATGTACAAAATGTTCAATTTTTATAGCTAAGAATGGAAATTTTAAAACAATTTTTTTTGTAAGTAGTTAATAGTGTAACCAAAAAATATAATTACATGGTTGATTTTTTATAGACATTTTAAGATCAAATGTGAACAAAATTAGTTATTTAAACATAGAATAACAATGTTAGTTATTTTGTTGTAATTTTAAAATATTATATGTGGGTACTTGAAACTTTTAAAGTATATTATTATATTATCTATACACAATCGCATTTTCAAATACAAAGTTTTCTGTAAAAATTAATTCAACTTTCTATATTATTAATAGTAAAATTAATTATTTTAATAGCAATAATATCATAAAATGCATTTGATTATGTAGACTGACAGATCGTCTTAGCTCAGAATCGTTTTTCGTATACAATAATTGTATATCTTTGAATTAAAATTTGACACATCCATTACAGTGACCCCACTCGACACTCATTGTACAACATGCCACTTGCTGATCTTTTTTTCTATTTGATTTTTTGTGGTATTAGAAATTTATTGTATTAAAATTATATATAAAATAATATTATATTTAAAATTGAATTTGCTATATTATGTACAGATATTTAAAAATTTGAAGTTATATTGGCATTTTAGATATATACTATTTTATAAATCAGCTTAAAATTAAAGTATAATAGTTTATAAAAATAGTAATTATTATTTCAAATCTATAATATAAAAATGAATCGCAAAATGTGTTGGTAAGCGCATAACTCAACAACGCTTGGACCGATTTGGCTGAAATTTTTTTTTAATTGTTCGTAATTGCTAGGAGAAGGTTCTTATGAAAAGAAAAATGAAGAAAATTGTGCAGAAAATTAGAAAACTAGAATATCTACTGTTTTGCCAGTAGCGCCATCTATC